>JADMLD010000987.1:0-275000 GCA_017589585.1 Phylloscopus whistleri | reverse complement strand
AAGCAGTCTAGCTGGGTAGAATCCATGTCATAAGTCAATGTGTTAGACTCATCTCAGGATCTCCAGAGCTGAGTTTTGCTTTTCTCTTGTAAGTGATGAAGTTATCACTTGCTATATCTATAGCAAAATGATCTTTAGAAGTTCAGATTAAGTTCAAATAGTGACTCAAGACAATGTTCCAAGGCAAGCGAATGCTTAAGATACCAAACTTTCTATGCTATATTATGTGTTTTATTCATAGCCTAAACTTGACTGGATAAATAAGCTTTTAGTTTGACTTCACTGTTATTTGCTTTTTAACATGAGTTCCCACTGAGTGTTTATTAAAGAGTTCAAGCATTTAATGGAAAAGCTGAAAGGAAATGTTAAAGAATTATCGTGGAAAATGTTAAAGAATTATCGTGGAAAATAACATTAGGGTTAAATTAGGCCAAGGAAAGCAGATGTGATTACTTCCCATATGGGGGGAGCAACACTGAGTGATGTAGACTCTATCTAGTATCAGGATGTTTCTCTATTCTCTGTTGAACTGTTTAGTTTCTCTGGCACAGATCCAATACCTGTCTTTAGCTATCGGTTTGAGCTTCATGGATAGGAAAAAATTGCCAGTAGAAATTCAGCTCCAGACTACTGCTGTTGATGACTTTGTACATGAAACACTGAGCAAGTTAATTTCCAAGGTTTGTTGAAGTTTTTTTTTGTACCAAGATGTTTTGCTATGTGATTTAAACAAAGGAGAGCCTTGTCTTCATGTGTGTGGACACTTTTAAATATCCCCATGGCTGTTTAGCACCAAAGAAATTAAGACTAATCTAGTAACCATATTAAAAGGGAGAAAAATCTGTCACACTGTATAAACTGAACCTTTCTGAAGCTAGTGATTTATTATTATATTAAACTTGTTATGCTAATAAATTTTTTCTGAGGGTTCATGTTGTTTCAGAGGTGTTCACACACAGGCAACACAGATCCTGTGAAAGAGGGTTTAGGGGCTTGTGTTAGCAGAAGCTACCAGAGCTTTTACCATGCTGGGATAATTGGATATTTATACTTCTCAATATGAACTAGACGGGTGCAGGGCCTTAAGGCTAGAAAGAGATCAGAGCTTGGGACATTGCCTCTGCCTGACACTTTTGGCCAACTAGAGAAACTAGAAGTTCTGCAGACAAAAGGGGAAGATTAAGATTTGGAATGTTATCTCTCCACTTTTGTAGGTGACAATGGAAGGACACATGCCCTTTTAGCAGGGTGCCATTCTGTTTACCTTCAATAATAATTTTCATTTCTGGTTTCACAGTGAAAATCATAGTGCTCTCTACAACATACAGTTGGAATATTTAGGTGGAAAACCTTTCTGTTAGTTAATCAGCCTGAGTCCTGAGGCACCTTCAGCTTGATGATCACTGAAGCTGAAACTGCTGTTAAAAAAAATTAAAATCAGGTAATATATTTCAAACTCAGAAATGTATTCAAAATTAAAAATCTTCTAGCTCATCCCCTTTAAAAGACTAGGCCTTTGTTTTTTGCCAAATGCTAAACTCTCCTGGCTCCACAGTAATCTACCCTGCCTTCTCCACTATAGACACCCTTTCAATGACCACTGCTAGTAATGATATACACAGCCCTGTTTGTCGGAGTGTGTAATGCCTTTAATTACAGCCAGTCCTCCCTGCTGCCCAGGTTTGTTCCAGAAGTAACAACACAAGTTGCCAGTTCAAGCACTTCATCTACCCAGACATCAAAGTTTTTTTCTGACTGATTGTTTCATAGCCAAGAAAAGTGTCTTTAGGTTTTGTTTACCTAATTCTAAAACCAGGCGTTCAGAGCATGACATATATCTTGCAGATATGAGGCATTGAATCAAAATAAAAAAGAAAGTTCCTCAATGACAGTTTCTCTATCTGTATCACAGTTTTGTCCTATAGGGACTGTGATATGGTAAAGACATTTATTGTTTAGTGGTTTTTTTTAAGGAAATAAAAAAGATATCTGGTCCAAAATGTACTATGAAACTACCAGGTAAATACTTCAGAAAGCCTCAGCATGAAAGCAAGCCGCTAGTGTCTAAAAAGGGTTACTTGAAAGTTCTCAATAGTTTCACTCAGTTATTTCAGATTATGTTGTTGAGTGCTTTTCACCACAGCCTTACAGACCAAATAAATAAAGATTTTGTCCAAGCAAATATGTGCTCTCCTCTTGGAAAAAAAACATAACAGATTCAAATCAAGTCTCCACTATTCAAAGAGCAAGTATTTTTCTTTTCTATTTCTTCAGAAATACCTTTGGTTTGGAAAGATTGCACATTTTTATGTGGCATTTATGGCAAAATCCAATATTCAATATTTGAAGCTAAAAGGTGTTCATCCTATCTAGCACACATGCTCTACAGCAGTGATACAAATATATCTCAGACAAGCTGCGTGACACAGCAGGCAGGGGACAAGACTATCTATTCAGGGGACAGAGCATCTGTTCCTGACCCTCACATAGCTCTGCCATGTGACTGGAGGGGAAACTATTCTCCTCAGCTCTGGTTTCTTTGTCTGTGAAAATGGAGACAGATATTCATATCTGCCTTCTGATATACTGTAGAACATTAATGAAAAATAAATTTTTGAGCTGTGCTTAAAAGTGTTGTGCCTACAATCACATCAACACTTTTACCTGGAGAAAGTAGTAAAGCAAGAAATCATTCATCATACTCTTCTAGAAAATACACTTTCAAATCATAACCTTTACCTGATACTGCTTTTCACTGAAGAAGATAATTGTTTTCTTTTTCAGACTTGAACTTCTGACCATTCAGCTCGACAGTTAACTTAAGATTCTATTTACAGGTTAGGTTTTATATGTTTGTGTGAATTGGTAAAAGACCATTTATGTGCCAAGAACAGAATCAGCAGGACAGTCATGACAAGCGGCCTTTAAAATGCCCTTATTTTTGTTTCTGAAGTAAAAGAAGATATGGGGGATAAAGATTCAAGAAAAGTTGACATGTCTATTCAGATGTGTATTGATGCATCCTCCAACAACAAACAAAGCCTTTTTTTACTTAAAAATCCAATAAATGAGTGACGGGGGCTAGGTCTGTAAGCCAGTTGAGCTCAGAGCTTAAGGAAGAAGAAGGGGTAGATATAACTCCAATATACTGTGAAGAGCTTGTAAAGAGTATTTTATATGGATGCAGAAAAACAAATCAAAACTAAACAAAAGAAAACAAAAGAGAGGTAAAGGAAGTGTAGAAAACAATGTTTTGAATACTGTCCTGAATAGATGAGTTCCTGAATTCCTGAAAGCCAGAGAAAAAGAGATGCTTTGAGTAAGAGAGCTATGACAGTCCTTTGTGATACCAAAGGATGAAGCACAAACAAATGGGAGGATTCGGATCTTCCAAGGACACCTGGCTGTTCTGTCCTTCAGTAGCCTGTATCTAGACCAATGTTAATATACCATCTCATTAGAGAAATAAACACATCTAACTCATTTCTTTATTCCAATACTTTGGTTGTCACCAGAGAAAATTTGAAATTTAATTGAAATATTGAAATGTATCAAATTATTCATAAGCAGATTTTGCATTATTATGTATTTGTACAGTTCATTGACCTATTTTTTTTTGCCAGCTTCTCCTTTTCTCTAAGAATTTGACTTCTTAATATTCTGTCTGTCTGCTTTGATAAAAGTCTATGTTTAATGCCTTTCTTGTGTTTAGATGAGACAAAATATTTGAGTCACAGCAGCCCCATGATGTTGTGTTTTTACACTGGTTATATACTTAACTGAAATAGAAATTAATCTCAGATCCTACTAGGGTGAGTTTGGGATGAATTTGAAATATATAGACTTCAGGGCAGGGTAATGATAATGAACTAAGAGATGGGCATGAAGAAGCTGCTTAACCGATATATTTTAATTCACATCCACCGAGCACTGATGTGGGACTTTTCCTTTTGAGTGGTGAAAGGCCTGGGAACCTGAAAGCACAAGGTTATTCCTGTTTGAGCAAGGTCTTTTGTAAAACAGAGAGTAGCAGGAATCTAGAAGATGTGATAGATCTTTTTGAAGTCTGTCCTCTTCAGCCACTGTGTAAGGGGAGACCACGTTAGTGGGCACACAGAGTAAAGTCACAGGTCAAGGCAGTGCTTTGCAGAGGACTGGAGACAGGCATGTTAGAACAGCTGATACCATGATTCAGGATGATGGAGGGCAAGGGCTTCTGCTGTGACAAGGATAGTTTTGCCTTCAGAGAAATTGGTGGAGATGGCTGCCGGGGACACCTCTGTTTGTGTGTGATTATTTATTTGGAGAACCATGGGGACATCCAGGGACCAGGGACAAGCAGTCCATAAACACATACCAAAGGGAATGTGTGGTACAGCAACAATTCGGTGGCCGTGAATGTTGTGAGAGCAGGAGGGGAATGGATAACAGATAGCAGTGAAGCTTTGAGTGCCTGTTCTGTAAGGCATCTCCTATGCCTACTTTTGGAGGATCCAGTGTTCCACTGGTACACAACAGGTAGAGCTGCAGGTAGGTCGTGTTTAAGGCAGCTGGGACCATATGTGGCTCTTGTTTGCCTGGGAACCTGAAAGCAATCAGAATCACCTACCCTACCTTTTTTGTTTATCATTCCAAAGCAGGTAGGAGAAAGGGAGCAGTAAAAGACATAAAAGTCACCTAGGACAGAGTTTTCTAGACTAGAGAGGTTATCTAATAATTCATATCATTCTTTGTTTAAATAAAAACTTCACTGATGTTTTTTTCAGCTGATGGCACATTAACAGTGGCATGAACTTTTTTTAGTGTCTGTTTCCAGTGTCCAGCCGTAACTATAAAATAAGGATATGGAAAATATTGCCTTAGAACAGGAAAAGCAAAGCACCTTAAAAAAGATTTTGCTCTCGTGATTCAATTAAACAACACAAGACTCTCTAGAAGTCATTTTAAGCTCTGGATGTGAAATACCACCTTTCACATCATATAATCCCATATTTCTGTTCCTGTGATGGTGACAGAGAGCCTGAACTGTTTTGTCTACTTTCAAACAAAAAGTATACAGATTCTATAAATGGTATCAGTCATAGAGCAACCAAGGGAAAAAGCAGTTTAACTCACGTGATTATTGTTATATAAGTTTTGGATTTCTTTCAGTTTTCAGTTTTCTAAGTTTTCAGTCACTATGGAACTGTCATCACCTGCCAAAAAGGTGCTGAGGATGTCACAATCATTTTATCTCACAAATGCCAAATGCTTCAAAGCACGGAGAACTGGACAACCCTAATGCTATTCCCTCAAGTTTAAGAAAATTTATCCTTTGTAGATTTGACCTGACATTAAATAATCCAAACATCCAAAAGAACAGGAAGACTTCATTTATGTTTGGCTTTCTCTCCTGTCAAAATAAGCATATTATTTAACAATATGGTGCAATGTGCTTGTAGTGTCTGCATTTTTGTGAAAGATTATTGAATCAGTTACCTGCGTCAGAAGTGGCATGAAATTCCAATCAAAGGGTAAACCCATCCTTTTGTTGGGGGGTAAGCAAATGTGCTGTAGATATTAGATCTGTCAGGTGCATCATGTCATAAAGAGTTAACACAGACAGTGTGTACTCAGGTTGCACTTTCATCTGTGATTATTTTGCATTCACAGCAGGCCAAGCAATGAGACTGTTACCTTCAGATTAAAAAAGAAAATAAAATAATAAAAACACAGGGAATTTAAAAAGAAATTTGGTCAAATCTGACATATGTTGTTTGGACACATTAAGTACAATCAAAAAACACATCTATGAGTCAGTTGGGTTTCTGGTTTAAAATGTGCCATTTTGGTGGATTCTGAAACAGATAAACAGCAAAAGCCTAAGTTTGGGAGTTGAACAGTAGAAGTACAAGCATGATTCAGATTTCAAACTTTGCTTCTGGTCCTAGAGATACAGTGCAAATCAAAAGTAGACACAGAAGTGGAGGGAGAGATTGGCAAAGTGAGTCCCTGTCACTTTATTTCAATGCTCTGACATAAGGACAAATAGGAAAACTCAAAGCTGTGTGTTTAAAGTGCATGCATTTGAAATGAAATTTCTGTGTTGAATAAAGTCAAGTCTCTTATTTTTACTTACACATAGATCTAAGAATGATGATGAGTGAACTCCTTCAAGAACTATTTCTTCTCAACATGTGATGTTGAAAATTCATGTAAAATTTATTTGTGTTAATATGACTTTTTCTAAAGAAGAAATGATATTTATTGTCATGTTCCTGGTGATGTTCTTGAATTTGTAATTTCCCATGTAAATCACGTATTGCTAAGATCAGGATAAAAATTACATGTGTACTATGTGTCTTTGCAGACAGGTGCACATAGGTCTGGGAGGGACGGAGCTGTAGTGGTCAGTGGTACCTAGGGGTTACAGAAAGCATGGGATGAAAAAGCATCTGGAAAAGGCAAAGATTTAAATTTCCACTGAGGAATTGCAAAGTACAAAAGCACTATTTACTTCATTTCACATAGTTCTACACCTCCGTGCAAAGTGGGTGCTGCCATGTGGTCCAAGGATCCGTTTTTTCTGCTCTCTCACATCAGTGTTGGTGAAGAAACAGTTGATGGTGAGATTCACGCCCTTGAGATGTGTTATGGTATCATGCTATCCTGGTTTTCACAGCAGAAATATTGCATAGTAGGAAAAAACCAAATACACTTGTGGTGACAAAGCATTGCACCTTTGAAACTATGTATAGTCTTTGTAAAAATACTACATCTTCTTAAAGAGGCTCTTTCCTACTAGATAGGTTTAGCAAGGACTGTGTGTATATACACATGCCAGCTTGTTTCTATGTGTTTCTTCACGTAGTAGCAAATCAATGAAATTATGTAGCAGCCAAAGCACAGATACACTAGAACTTGGGTTTGCAAAATGCTCTGATTTCACTGGGTTCATTCCAAACATCATATACAGTTCATCTCTCAGTATGCCTGAAATGCTTGCTAATTTTTAGCATTCGTATTTCATGAGGGCTTGTTTCAAAGAGGAAAATGTTACATTCCAGTGAATTGTGGAAACAGATTACTGCAAAATGTTAGGAAATGTTAAACCAGGCGGTTTAGCATGGAAAGGTGGGGTAGATTTCTGAAGGGACAAAGAAACAGAAAATAGAAAGAGCAATAAAGTTAGTACGAAATTTCTCTTGTGGAAGTGTTGTGGGTTTGATTAGCAGGGCTGATTCATGCTACTGAAATTACTGTAACCATCAAATTTTAAGACTTTTGAAAAGTTTTTTTCATCCTGGCAGAAGTCAAGAATATATTTTATTTCAACAGCATTGAAAAGGATGACAAGCATGGAGCTGTTAAAACAGATAGTATCTATGCCTTAACGATGGCGTAGGTGAGTCCTGGAAGCATTCTCAGCATTCTCTCTTGGTCCTGGAGCCCAGGGACCTACTGGAGTGTACTGTGGATTCTGATCCTGTAAAAATATTTCCTTCCAAAGAAAAACAAAGGGATGGTGCATGTGCAGGTCATGGCCAACCATGGAGGCAGAATAAAACCAGGTTTATAAGGGAGACCAGGACCAAATCTGCATCTGCCATGTGGTCTAGGCTCAACTAGATTGACTTTACAGATTGTTTTTCTACATTCTGTGTTTCGATTTGCCCACCTCTTAATAAAGAGGAAGAATGGAAAATATTTGGAGAAAATATTAAAGAAAATGCACTAATCATGAGCTAGGTAAAAGTAACAAGTCCTTTAAGATGAACTCATTAATGTTGTGCCAGTTTAATTTAGTTGTTGTTTATTTTGTTTCCTACAAAGCATCCTGATGCCTTTAGGACTGCCTGTTCAGCTGAATGGCATGTGTCAACTGTCTCTTCCTCTAGGAAAATTAGCACATATATTTGTACGATTATGGAACAACTTTGCAATGTATATTTATTTGGTGTAGGAAAAAATCTTTTCATTTGAATTGTTTTCATAATTTTTTTTGTACATGAACCCATCTCAATGTGGAAAATGCTACAAATCTTCTGGCAGTCTGGGAAACAGTCTCAGAAGAAATATTAGTAATAAGCAATATTTGGTTTATATCTATTGTTGGCAACAGAGTTGCAAAGAAAATTTCCCTCCTATGACACAACCTGCACTACTATTTGCTCTGTAACATACTGAGGACATTTAGGGTGACATAGTTGAAAAAACTTCTGTCAATATTGATATATTCCAGAATTTATTGCTACAGAATATAAAATGTGCAATGTTTGAAGCTGAGGAGATTGCTTCCTCAAGAAGGCTTAGAGGCTTAAAAAATTGTAATAATTTCACTTGACATTTAGGAAGGTCTGTACTGCCCTGATGGGATCAGTTTACAGTGGAGGTTGCCTGTTTGAGCACTTTAGCTGTCCTTCACAAACGTTGTCAATAAACTGATTCAAGCAGATTTTCTTAGAGACAGGCTTCCATTTATTGCTACAAAAAGTAAAAGTAGGCACTAAACTTTGATTTTGGTGAGTTTCTGTCTGGAACCCTACTGTTAGTGTTGAGTTCACTGCTAAAGCAACCATTTACGAATTTGCCCTTTCGTTCTTATTTTTATAGAAGCCGAGCTGACTCAGCAAGAGATGACTATGATAACTTCTAGAAAGATAAGAAAAAAAGTAAGACTATTTGTTTTAGCCTACCATTTTCCTTGGACACTTTTCTTCTCTAAATGTAGGTCGTCACCAGTAAAACACTTTTGTTTTCATGCCCAACTGAATTATAGGATGCTTAGCTAGTAGAAAACAGCAGTATTCTAGACTTGTGACTGCAGAGGACTAGATGTAAATACAGATGTGTAGAAATAATAACAAATAAATTCAAGCATTACTTCGTCTTCTTTTAAAGCACAATCTCTAAGCTTTGGTTAAGTACCATTGCACTTTATCTTAAGGTATCCCCTGTTCATTACACTCTTCTCCACAAGGGTTCTTTAGGAGCGCAGGTTTTATGCTCTGAAGGCTTTCTAATTCACATCTTGTGAAAGTTTTCTCTGAAATGTGAATCTTTTGCAGCAATTTGTCACAAGCTGAATGACTGGACCTGCCATAAACCTCGGGCTTTTACAGAGCCCTGTATGTATTGCCTGAATAATGGCCATGAGACAGTGGCATCTAGTGTTCTTAGACTCTGCTTTTCTGTCTGAATATTATGTAAACAGGAAGAAATTACTATGGATGCCTGTGACATTTTCTCCTCCCACTTCAAAAAAGGCCATGAGATTATTTGGCTCCTACTGAAGCTAACTCTAGTGAGAAGGGAAAGCTTGCCTGGGAATACTGAAGAGATCAAATAATTACCTAGCAAGCAATATGACATTCATTGTCTGACATGCAAATTGATTGTGACTAACAAATCCCTGACCCTAACATCCCACTATGTTTTATAGACTAAACAGAAAAATAAAGCAAGAAAATATGCTAGGCCAAAGAAAAATAGAAAGAGTTTGTTGGGGAAATTCTTGGGACTTTAAATCCAATTCCCAATGTCAACCAGTTTTGGTTTTCCAGATGAAGTGCTACATAGGTTTTCAAATGGTCCATTAACCACATGGTTGATATAAACACACATGATGGTGATCCAGTGAACTTTCTGCTTTCTATTAGAAGTGTGGGTTGAGATGGGTTTCTTAGGCAGGATTTTTACCTGCTGGAAAAATATTTGGGGCCAACCTAGGCTGCACAGTCATTGAGCTACAACGAAGGTCTGCTTTACTCTTGTAGACATCTAAGTACCCTTCTAGCACTGGAGAAATAAATTATATTATGTGACTGGTTAGCTCAAAAAGTGAAAACCTGTGACATGCTTACTTGTTTCCAAATCAATACATCTACTGGATTTTGAACTTTCATAGGGCATACAGAGCTGATCAGGAACTAGAAAATTGTGCAGAAGTGGACTGGTCATACTAAAATGTCTGTTTTATTTGAATTTGATTTTATTTAAAAACCCCTTGATGCATTTAAGAAAAGATGTCAGAAGAGGTATTGTAAGAGATCTCTGCATTTGGAAAGCAAACTCAGTAGTATTATCTATAGATAAGCCTGCTTGATATTTCCCATCATCAAACTCTTTTTAAGCTTACTTTTAAAGATGCTTTTAATTTTTCCAATCTAGGAATAAAACTTTCCATGCCATAGCTTTGCCTCAGGTTGTGTTTTGTATTTTATATTTGGAAAAAATTAGGCTTATCTGAAGGTAAGATAATAATAATTCTGGTGTTTCTTTCCATTTGGGAAGTTTTACTGTTCTATGCTTTAATGAGGCTTGAAATTTGTTTTTTTTTATGTACACCTCATGATTATCTGCTCCAGTTCACCTTTGAGATGTTGAAATTTACACACAGCTGGGGAACTTTTCAGTGCTCAGCTGGCTGTTCTTCCTGATCAGCAGTCAATTCCTTCCTTGTTCCTGGGAAGAGCTGGAGTTAGCACATGTGTTTTCCATAGCATGTTTGGACCTTCTTCCAGTCCACTAAATTCATGCTTTTTTTGAAAAGGATATCTCCTGTGTAGTCTGCATATGAGTACTTTGTTCAAGTTTGGATACTGGGACAGAAAATAAAACTAGTGTCTGCTCACAACCACCTTGCCCCCATGGTGGAGGCAGAATCCAGTGGGATAAAAACAGGGAGGAAATCTGAACTGAGGAAAAAGATGAGAAATACCAATAAAACAATCCCCCAAGGAAATTCTTTCTAAGGAGTTAAACCCAGGTTGTGCATAATGCACAGCAGTGAGCACAACACAGTACCCAAGTGACAATGGGAGTTGAACAGAAAATGATTATGTGCATTCATGTAATAAAAGCCTGTATTGCCTGATTAAGTTTGTCCAGGCAGTTTTCATTCTGGCTTTCCTCTACCTCTAAATGCTTGGCTTTGAACCAGAGAGTTCTTCAAGTTCTTCTAACATATAAAGTGTCATATATAAATGGTGCCTTTGTTTTGAAGTTTGTCACTTCACTGCTTCCTCCTCTTCACTGAAGAAAAACAGAACTCATTAAAGATGGTCATGAACAAAGGAAAATATATTGGTAAAAATTAATTTGTGCAAAAGATGAAGTTTGATATAGGAATCCTGAGGCTGTTTTGTAGAAGCTGAAAAGAAAATTACACTTTTAACATGAGGAACATGACAGTTGGACTCTTCATCAAATCCTTTTGCTTTGATATGCAGAAGTACTTGCGTGTTAACTTCACAACAGATTTGACAAAGAAGCTGCTGGCTTACTCCAAGCGTTCTTCAAAACACTTGAAATGGTCATTCAAAAATGTTTATTTAGGAAGAGATCAAAAAGCCCAAATCCAGACAATTTTCTTTTACAAGCCAACCATTAAGGACAATGAAAAAGAAATAACATCTGGCTGAATGGGGGCTGTGACATCTGAAAAACAGAGTTTTTTGGACACTTCAATGCTGTATTCATTTGCATTTGTGCTGCTCCTTATTTTAACCAGTGAAAATGTGATCCAATCCACCTGCCCTTTCTTCATAAAAGGAATCTGCAGTGTTCGTATGTTTATGCATTTACTTAAAATTCAAAGTATGTTTCAAGTTCAATAGCAATTAAGAGACAAATTGTTCTGATATGAGTAGTCAGGAATAGCTTCTGGAAGAAAGTAAACTTGTGCTTATTGGATTTTTTTGCTTCTTTTCTGTTTCAGTACATTTTGTTCAGATAAAAGAAGCAAACAAGCAAACAAACAAAACCCCAGGCAAACAAAAACCAAATCAAAAGCTCACCAATATCTACTTCTTGCACTGGAGGGATTGCTGATCCAATAGAGAATGGGCTTGTTTGGCACACCTGTGTATTGAGGGACCCCTACAAGAAAGAGGCAACAGTCCTCAAGACAAGAAAAGAATCAGTCTCCTACAGGGGGAGGTTGCTCTTTAAAGATGGACACACAAACACAGTAGGGGGACGACAGAATAGAATGGAGAGAAACATGTTATTTCCTGTTTGGTGTCTGAATCTTGTTCTTAATTTTATTTTCCTTGAGTAGAACATTTGGGAAGAAGAATGGAGACCGGGTTTTGTGTCAGAAGACGGCTGAACAGACCTAGAAATGTCACTCCCTTTCCACCTCCTCTTCCCCTCACCCTCTTACCCCTTCCATTTCTAAAAAGATTCTCCATGAGTGAAGTGTCCAGTTGTTGGTTCCACATGTGTATATGTGTTGATCTGCCTGTGCACACTTTGTGTCTTCCAGTCCTTGTATTGACTCACCTTGCCTATGATTTCTCCTGTTTCGTGCTGTGGAGCTGCACGGCTACTGCTGTGATTCAGGTTAGACCTCCTTACTCTGTGAGCTTACTCTTCCAGAAAAACCTTTGATCTACCATCAGAGTACTTTGTTTATACTTTATTAATCCCAATATTAGCTTGTTTTTGGTAGCTCTTAATTTGTTGTCTGTAGCAATCTGTGAAACTGCTTCTTAAGTGCCGTATCTTCAGGAAGGCTTGTATTTAAAGGATCCCTCACTTGAAAAGAGGCCATACCACAAACAGATGGATACTTAATATGTCCCCACTAGGGCTAGAAAAACCCTACAGCCTTTATCTCATCAGCTCCCAAACCAAAAAGAAAATAAAAAATGGGCAAGTAATCATCTATGCTACCTGAGAAGTGTATGGGGACAGTATCTAAAGTGAGATCTTGGACTATGCTTGAATGCATCCTTCGGAGACAGAGCTGTAAAATGCCTTTTCAGCCTTCTACATGTGTACAGACCAAGCAGAGAAAAATGTTCTCATTGAAGAAGGTAGAAATCCAAGGAAAGCCTGTGTCAAAGGGAAATGATCCACCTATGTCTCTCAAAGGTCAACATTTAGTGTTATATTAGCAAGAGCAGGCAACTGTAGTCAAAGGAGTTACCATAGAGATCTTCTTTGTAAATTCAGACCTCCTTAGTCACCTTAGTACATGATATATCTTTTTAAGGGACCTAAACCCCACAGTTTTGGCTTTTATTTAAGTCTTTAGACAAATACACTTCCAACAGTATATTATAAAGTGTCACTCCCTTCTAGAAGATAGAACAGGAAATGTTGCATGTTATTGTTATTATTGGCAGTCTTGCTTTCATTTTTTCTAACAAAGCAGACAGTGGAAAAACAAACAGAACAAGTCAATTCTTTTTCTCTAATACCAATAAAGATATCTGTTGGAGGTGGAGAGTGTGATCTCTACTGCTTTAGGTAAATGTGGAACTGTGAATGTGATAGAAACAGGGATGGTTGTCTTCCAGGAAATTTCTCATGAAGGTAAATCCTCTGGGAATACATTCAGTGGGAGGAGAGACGTAGAAGGAGATCTACACAGATTTGTGTATGGTTAGCGGAAATCTGCTCTGGCAAAAATACAGTGTTTCTATTAAATCCGAAAGTTTGTGTTGGAAAGTTTGGCAAAATTAATGATTTATGTATTTTTTTTATTCCATGGAAACATGCAAAGTAAGCTGGAAGGGAGTCTTATTGGTCGTCTAGTCAAACTACCAAGGATTAGAACAACATATGGTTTCCATGAGATATTTGCTTGATTTGATGTCTTGGAGGATTTCACACTTTTCCTGGGAAATTTAATACAGTTTTATGTTAAATTTATTGATAAAAGATTGGGGATGGTTTAAAATATGTTACTTATCTATCTCAAAAATATAGAGAAAGGACATTTTTACTGAAATATCTTGTTCTTGAGTTGTCCTAAATGAAATCCTGCATGCGCACTAGAAAGGTAGTTACCACTAAGGGTTAAAATCTGTCACAGGAGAAGTGTTTTCTACTTGCCTTCAGATATTTACATGTTAAGTATAGGCCTGTTACCCTTGGCTCCCTTTATAGAAACAGGCACCTTTGAAGGATAATTAATCTTTCCTTTTCAGCCACTCAACCTTTGGGAGGTGGAAACTCGTGATTTCCTACAGCTATTTCTTTGAATAAAGCCACGCCACTTTTGTCTGTTTCATGCTTGCTTTGCAGGAGTATGCAGGTAACAAAGTTTGAGTCTGGTTTTCTTTTTTTTAGAAACAGTGAATTTTAAGCACTCAAAAGTTTATTTATTAAAGCAAGTTTCAGAGTCAAGAGGATTTGTTATTCAGAACAGGTGCCGTAAGCTGTCAGAGAGCCAAAATGTTATAATGTAATCTTAATGTTCTATCATAATTTAGTTTAATGTCAGATATAAAACATGTTCTATGAATTCTGTCTGAATAATACTAAAACCAATACACTTTTCTGGCAAATTATCTCAGACAAGGGATTTGTTTGAGAACACTGCAAGCTCTCATGAAAAGAGACTGCATTTTCATTTTGGAGCTGCTTCCTTTGTCTGTACAAATTTTCCAAGACTCCCAAGTGAACATTTAATGCCTAATTGAAAGAGAAAGAAAACAAATTGAAATATTTATCTTTGAATTCTCTGTATGTATAGCCCAATACATAATGTGATTTAGATCCTGATTATCATTGTCATTTTCTTCTTTTTTGCAGCTGAGTATACTACATACTTCTTCTCTTTTTTAAACAAGACTGGAGTCTATAATGCTACATGGTTGTGCAGATTCACCCATGTCATGCATTGCTTCTCACATGGGAGGTTTTTTCTCTCATGCTTGTATTTCTCCTGTTACAGTGTGAAACGTCCAAGAGCAGAAAGTGCCAAACACTCTAAGAGGTCTACAGTGATTTCATCAGTGTCTTACAATCCTGTCTAGAGGATTTTCTTGGAGTTTTTTCAGTGCAGATTTTAGTCCATTAGAAGATTTTTATTGCACATGAGTAAACTTACTCTCAAATGCTACCAGCTGTACAAATCTAGAAGTCAAACCTATAAGCTATTTCACTCTCCAGATACTTGTTTAGCTTAATTTGCTGATATTAGTATTTAATAACTTGATCATAACTCCAATAGTTTTATTTCTAATGGAGCTCAAAACTTTATGTGCAGTCAATAATATAAAATCATAGGAGCTGCAAATTTTACATTTTGGTTATTTTTTTTTGCTACCAACTTTTCTTACTACCTTCTGTATTTCTTCATTCTCAAATTTAGTACTATGATTTCTTAACTCACAGCTTTAAATGATGAAAACTAAAATAACTTTTAAATTGAAATTCATTCAAGATTTTGATAATGTTTTCTTACATATCTCAAGGTTGTCTTGCATACACCAGTTTTTCTTTACCCAAGAAGATGTTTCACCTGTGGTGCTGATATATTTTTCTAACAGAGAGAAAATAGAATTAAATGCTTGTCTTGGTTTGACAAGACAGGTGTCTGCCAGGGAAACTGGGGTTTCCCTTAGAATAGAGAATGCAAACCCCCCACCCCTGCCAAATTATAAATTTTCAATTAAGGGCTCTCAGGCAAAGATTTGGGAATAGGAATAACAGTTCTTTACTAGGAATATCAATAATACAAATGTGGTAGGAAACAAAACTACCCCACCAAACCAGCAAACAAACAACAACAATTTGGGAAAGCCCTGATAGAATCAGAGCTGCCACCTGGCACCCTGTTAGTCAGGGTGTTGGAAGCAGTCCAGAAGTGAGTCCTCCTGGGGTGGTAGACGTGGCTCTGTTGGAGCAGGGACGATCCTGTAGCCAAAAAGGGTCTAGGAGTGATGAGGAGGAGTCCAGGGGTGATGAGGAGGGGTCCAGGGGTGAGGTGATGGTGAGATGGGGTCCGGCGATGATGAGATGGGGTCTGGCGAAGATGAGATGGGGTGCCGTCTTCCTCCCAGGAATCGGGGTGAAGCAAGTGAAGTCTGTCCCCGGCCGGCTCAGTTTTCCCGGCAGCAATTGTAGACTCCCCCCACTGGGTGGGGCATCCCACAATAGGACCATGCATGCAGATGGGGCTCTGGGGGGAGCGGGTATAGTCCGGGGGTATAGTCTGTTGATGGCCCATTACCCAAAAGGCACCCGCCCCTCCCCCCCGTCCCCCTCCTTCCAAAGTTACAAGAAATAAAGAACAATTCCCCAACTGCTTTCAGCAGATGAAAATAGAATACACATTTTTGATTCCATAACCCAGGACAATGCTGCTGAGAAGAATGTTGCATAAATGAAGAAGAAAAGTAAGGCAAATCACTATTTTTTTTTTCCTCTGGGATTTCCGTTACTTTTGCTTTATTTTATAATTTCTGCTATCATGATAATACGTCAAGGCTGCTCTTTGCAAGCTCTTGCACCACCAGATGCTTTGAAAAGGTGAAGGTTGTTAATATTATTAATGGAAAATTTCAGGATGTAGCAGATTATACCACTCCTGTCAGAATGGGCTGAACATCTCCCCAGGAGAGGGGGAGAGAACAGTGCTTCTGACCAGTTTTACTGCATTAGTCAATAACATTTAGAGAATAAATATTGAATATTTGTAATGGCTGCATAGATCTACAAATATTTAAAGACAAAAAATGTAGCTGGAAATGTTTGTCAAATAATGTCCAGGAAATTACGTTTGCTGGTAGATTTTCCAGCTAGGAGAAGAAAACAGTTGAATTCTTGGAAAATAATCCATTGTGAATATGCTGAGTTTTGGAGGAAAAAAAAATGCAAGGTTCAAATGTAGTGTGTGATAGTAAGACTGAATTTGGCCTGATTTTATGTGCCACATTTACCTTATCTTATCCTGTTTTGACTATGTGCAATGTTCATTCATTGGTCTTTATACTTACAAGTCATGTTTTATCTCTGGTAATTTGGAACTAACATATTCCTTGAGAATTCCTAAACTATAACATATTTTCTCTAATGAAAGCACTGGTATGAAAAGTATTTAGTCTTAGCTGCTACCACACACCAACAAGGTACCAGGAATAGACTGGAATTAAGCTCCTTTGCAGTCTCTGTGTGCTAACACTGTTTGCTTGCTAAGCTGCAGCCACACCAGTGTGGGTTGCCTTTTTCTTAAAGAACCAGCCCCAACACTCCCTCTGGCTGCAGTATTCCTGAAACTAACGAGCACAGAGGTGCAGGACAGGATTTCAATGTGACATCTCCTAAGAAACACTAAAGAGAGGAGGATGCTTGTGTGTTCCCATGGCTCCTTCACACACATTAAGGAATAATGATACTTCAGTGAATAATGTACTGGAATTATATACTCTAATGTATTGATATAATTTACATATAACAACTTTTTCATCTGTTAAACTTCCAGCTCCTTCACTTTTTTTTTTTTTTTTTAATTGGTGTTTCAAGCAAATGTGATGTGCTACTACTTATTTTGGAAGATGGGACAGGTGATATCTGTGACAGAGTAACTGGAGAACAGCAGAATACAGGTAATTGATTATAAGTATTTGGATGAAGTGTTGCTCTTTGGAGCCTGAGTCTCTTACATCACTTGCTGCAGTGCTGCTTTACAGGAGGCTGCCAGTATGTCCCACGTAGCTTTGCTACAATTTGAATGTAATAATCATATTAACTTCCTATCAAATAAGAATTGTAACTGGAATCCTGGCTAACATCTTACTCTCTGTTATAATTGTAATCTCTCTATTAATACAAAGAATTAGTGAGTGTAATTAGAACAGTAAAAAGTTCTAGCCAAAACTCTGGAGTTGCAATCTGGGTAGTTTCGATGCGCTCAGCAAGGACAGTTTATGCATAGTTGCCTGCTATGCAGATCACTGTTTTATCTCATCTTGGCACCAGAATGATTCAGAGGGCAGTGCTGAGTTAATCTGCCATCCCAGGAGACCTAGTTTGGTGGAGTCTTGAAGCCTAGTTTTGAAGGCTATTAATTTATTCCTTACTGGCTGAATTTTTTTTTTTTTTTTTTTTTTTTAATCTCTATGAGCTGATGGTGGTGTTTTGAAGTCAGAGCTTTCTCTTGTCTGTCTTTCTGACCCTTGTAGTGACACCCCAGGATGCATTTCCCCTTTCAGAGGAGGCTGCTGCCTGTTGCCTCACCTCAGGACAGCAGGCAGGGCTGCAGCAGGCTCACCACTCTCTCCACAGGCAAATTATTTTACATTGTGTCAAGTCTGCCTTTACACAGGGAGAATACTTGCATTGCAGAAATACGTCTCAACATTTTAAGACACTGATGTTTATGATGTGAAATACTAGCTAGACATATAATTTTAAATCCAGGAGTGTAATGATATATTTTCTGCTCACTCTCACATGGTTCTGATTTTCAGGGCCAGCTATGCATTTGACCATGGATGAAAAAACTGTGTGACATTTTGGTAGACAATATTTTTACTTTCTTAATACATGGAGGCTTGCAGTAAATAATGGGTAGAGTAGGGCCAGGGAGACTCTAATGGATAATGTGTGAAGATTAGGAGTAAGATGTGCCTGTTGGTTTGAACAAGATGTGTCTAGTGCAGCCCACAGAGCCCTGACCCTAGCATCGTGGCATGCAGCCCAGAGAGTGAAATGTATTCCAATGATAAATCACCAGATTTTGTTCTATTTGACTGTATTAAAGCAGCAGTCTGCAAAAAGCTAGGACCACCAATGTTGTTTCTGTTGCATATCTGCTCTAACCAAATCACTGCTGCTTTTTATAAGTGAATGTTACTGAGATGACTGAGAACATTGTTTATTAAGCACAGGTCTGTGCTGTTCGTCACCCAGCAATCTGTGCTTGATTTGCAGTGCACGTTATCTAGTTTCCTTGGAGAATGTCTTGACATATTGAAACCAAATTTTGCTGTTTCCACATCTTCACAGTCCTTCAGCTCTTGCTATGAAAATTCTAATCATCGTTTCCAGTTACTAAAAAAAAACCTAAGTCTTGAAACAAAGCATCATTTCAGCTTGCCCTAAATAAAAATTTACAATTTAAAGAACAATTATATTGCAAAGGTTTTCCATGTTTTGCTGGACCAGACTCTTCTCTGCTTTTAGGCATCTTAAGAAGAATCTTTCTTTTACAGCTTGTAATACTTCAAACTCTTTTTGGTTTGTTTTCTTAGCATGAAAAAGAGGGCAAGATGTCAGTCTTCAAAAAATTTAATTGAATTTCTTAAGAGTGCTAAGCATACAGCCAATTTTTTTCAGGTGGGGTGAGAAGAGCAATAATTTGCATAGAAAATGTGCAATATTGAAGTATTCCTCTCTTAAAAAAATCAAACAAAACAACAAAACATGAAGTAATTGATTCCTATTTTAAAAGACACTTCAAGCACCCATACAAGCACAGACAGCACTATTGTTTTTGTCCTGCTCCACTCTACTAGGATGAAGATTCACTAGTGAAAATATATATACATATATATATATTTGCATAAGCATATATGTATCTGTATACATGTGTATGTGTGTGTATTTGTGCTACTATGGAAGTCCAAAAAGAATGAGATTTCAAGAAAAAATATAATAATGTGATGCTGAAGTAATGGCTCTTTCTGAAACATTTACCAAGAGACCAGTGTCTCACTGGGGTGATGGTCACTCCAGAGTGGAGATGTTGGCCACATTCTTAAAGCACATCATCAGGAGTGGTGATAAAAGGTGACTTGTCAAACTGTTTGCCACTAAGTCTCTCAGGTTCAGAAAACTGTTCCAGCTTTGGGCAGGAGTCTGAGCAATTTGGGCTGTCCTGCACTCTGCCTTCTCTGCAGCCACAGAGTGGGGCACTGTTATCTTTTCAGTCTTTCAGACCTCTGTTGGATATCCCCTTTACTGTCTTCCCTGGTTCCTATTCCATCTGGCATTCTCCTGGATGGGCAAAGTTTTCCAGGAGTTGGTCTGTTTTCTCTAAAAGTGGTCCAGATTTTTGAGTTGATAAGAATGTACTGGGTCAGTGCTTAAGGCTTTGAATTTTTACAATAGGTTTTGCACAGCTTTAGCTGACAATAGCAGAGAATTTTGAAAAAGGGTTATACTTGGTTGGATTCTGCAGAGATTTGCTACTTCCCTGGCAGCAACATTGAAGAGCTGGAGTTAATTGAGAAAGACTGTAGGATGAAGATGACAACTAAAGATGTGAAGGTTCAACAGTTTTAGGTAGCCTGAGCTTTAATAAGCTCATCACTGCTAGCTTTTAATATCACTGGAAAGTGAAGGAATCCTGCCTCTGTTTCTATGTAAGAGTTTGGTGTACCATACCTCTGAAATGTCTCTTCCCTAGAAAATAAAACCAGAATATATTAAATATTTTTGACATTGTGGACCATGGTTTTCAATGTCTTCAATGTTACTGGAGGGCACCAGTGTCATTTTTGCTCCTAGAACAACTATGCTTTCATTCCCTTAACAGGGACCTTTTATGGGATTTTTTTTTCACATGCTTCCCACTTATTTTTCTCAATGATCTTCCAGATAAATTATTCAAAGGGGTTTTGGCTGTAGGCTACAGTTGCTTTTTCTTGGCGTGGTGTTGCTAAAACACATCATGCAGTCCCTCAGGACATTTTCATGTGCCCACTATATGCAAAGACCTTTACTTAGCCTTTAAAAAGCCACTTGCACAATTCTGCAAACAAGGTCTGAATACATATGTCTCAATAGCTTTTATTTGAACAAAGCATGTGTGTATGCAGAGCAGGTTTTGTACAAAAATAAGTCAATAGATAATATTTGCAGATGTCTCTCAACCTAGCAAAAGTTATCACTAGAAATCAGCACCCACTTTCTTATGAGATCCATTTGTGTATCAGAGCTGCTAGTAAAATGTCACAAAAATATCTATAAGATGGTTCAGCTGACTTGGAAAGTCGTTTGAGCTGGTTAGCAGGAAACTTTTAGCTAACACCAAGTGTGATGCAACGTGAGCACTTTTAGGGTTCTAATGTTCTAATCCTTGTGCTTGTTTGCTTAGTAAAAATGTTTCTGCCCACTGGAATGATTGCTCTTTCAGTGCCTTAAATCAAACATACCTGGAGGCCTCAAGATGAGAAAAATAAATATTTGAAAAAAAAACCCCTGTCTGTTTGCAAGGTTCTCCGTAGCCTGGTTCCTCTCTGACACTTTCATTTTCCCCTTCAGAAACTTAAAAGGAATATGCAAAGATCCTGGACACCTAAAACCAGTACTAAAGAGGCTAAGAGGCAGGGCTTGTGAGTTGTGGGAGGAGATTATAAGCAAGAACAGGGTAGCCTTTCAAGGGTGTTTTAACCTTTATACATGCTTGACTGCTTTGAGCTCATCCTGTTTGGTAGAAAGCACAAAAATTAAACTAAACCAGAAGAGGAAAAAACTTCGTTATGTTGAGTAAAAAGGTTTAACAAACATTATGTGCTTATTCTTTGCTTGGAGAAAAAGGCTGCTTTTTCATAAAATACCTTAAATTCTATTTTCACTGAAATCAACAATAGTTGTCTCAGAATGTTTAGTTATTTGTAAGGAGGAGTTTTATATGCAGTAAAAAAAGAGATACCTTCAATCCTGCTTTTTTTGCTACTATTGTTAATTTTACAGGATTTTTATTGGAACATAGGTGCAGAAGGGATCTATTTGGATCATTGGGTCCAGACCCATATTTTGCAGCCAATGTCACTATTTGTGCACAATACCCTCCATAAAACCTGATCAAAGACTATGAATGACTAGGAGTAGTCAGACTAAAAACCTATCTGAAGGGTTTTTTTTCAGTATTTCAATGCTGTAATGGTTACAGACCTTTATCCAATTTCCAAGCTACAATTTTTTTATCTTTTCTTACTAGATAGTCATCCATTAATATATACTGTGAAAGAACTAAATTAACAGAGGGATATTGTAACAATTTGTGAATCCATTTAATTCTCCAGAGCAGAGAATACTGTGCCAATAGAAATATTTGCATAGTACTAAAAATTAATGTATGTGGAAGAACATAAATCAAGTAATTCAATGTGAGCTTTTAAAGCTTTCACATGATTTTCACATCTTGCTTGAACAATGTGAAAGATATGCTGGTAGTAATGTCTGAATGTGCAACCAGGCACATTGTTCATGTGCTACAGGTTATATTTTAAAACACATAGTGATAGAAATGACTGTTTATTGTTGTCATTCATGCAAAGCCAGTGTAAAACTATTATTTTATAGAGGCTTGGAAATGTAAATAGTTTTGAAGGATTGGAAGCATATAAATATGCAGGTATGAGAGTCTATTCACCCTTTGATGTGGTAATGGCTAAGTCCTGCTCAGACTGTGCTCCTTTCACAAGCCATGCAGGCAGGAGGGCAGAGAGTTTCTCATCTGTGAGGGTAAGCACTTCTGTAGGCTTGTGGGGAAGATATACACCTTCATTTCTGAAAAAGATATGATAGACCTGAAATACAGGGCTAGGCTTCCACTAAAGGGTTCCTTACCCTTTTCTTCCCTGCTTCAGGGAGGTGAGTCATGAGATTTGCTGATATTTATCCATCACTCTCCAGCTCTCATGTTGCTCAGGGGCAATTGGTACATTATCTTGTGCATGGATGTATCTACCAGGGTGACAAAAATATGCCCTTTGAGGTGTTGCAGCAGACTGGTCCTTCTCCTGGAGTCCTCTTGCAGCTGACTGGCAGAAAGGAAGATGTGGGACAGGTTTGAACTGATTTCTTCCACACTTGGGAATCAGGCTATAGAGTGATGGTACATTTCAAGTTTGGGTGCAGCAACAAATGTGATACATATGCTAAAACTGGGGAGACTGCTCAAATAATTGCACAGTCTGGCCATTGGAACTGTTGTCCATTTTAAACACTTTCCTATTTTGTGACAGCTCTTGTATATTTTTACATTTGCTTAGGTATTCAGAGAGTGCCTTCTTTTCTGCAAATAACTGTATTTGTAGAACAACAAAGTGCAGAGGACCCCAGCCAGAGATTGCACTTGTGCTGCAATGCAGGATGAATTCCTGAGGAAGGAGAATTCTTGATCGTGCGTATTGCTCACACTAAGGTAATCTGCCTTGTTCTGCTCTTCAACTCTGCAAACTACGGAAGTACTCTCGTGGGGTTCCTTGTTTGTTCATTCTAGTTACTTCCAGGTTGGAATTAATGATGTTCAGCAATTAAAAGCTATGGACATTCTTCACCACTCCAGGTCTTGATCCCACAAAATATGTTATAAAATCCATGGAGGTACCTCTCCAACCCTTTTGTTATGATTGTCATTGAAGCTTATGGTACAATTTCCAATCCACACTTGTTCAATGTCTCCAACCTCTACCAAGTAGCAGAGATTTAACTTTTTGTCTCCAAAGACCTTATGGTGTGTGCTTTGAAAGAGTCTTTTGGAATCTTGACTAAGAAATGGAATCTTCCTTCAAGATTCAAGAAGCTTCAAAGGAAGGCTGGGTAGATGAAGCTGAGGGTTTTTCTGAAACACTGAGGCCTATTGATTGCAGTGATTATACCACATCCATTCCTCCTTCTCCTCATCTCTAAAATATTCAGACAAGCAGAGATTTGTTCATGCAGATATTTACAGAGGCATAGTTTCTTAACAAGAAGAGTTCTGCATCTAGAGAAATCACAGTACCTTGCAAGATTTTGTACCTATTTTTCTGTAGTGTAAAAGTCTGCATTATCTGAATGGGATGAAGAAAGGGTCATGCAATAGAGACAATTAGTTAGAAAGAACTGTGGTAAACAAAAGTGAATTTTGCCTCATATCCTATAGATTGCATACGTTTGGTAGAGTTATTGCTTGCTTGATATAATTATTCAGTCAGCATCTTGACAAAATTCCATGGGTCTATGCACTATTCCAAAATATAGAAATTTTATTATAAAATGTATTACCAATGAGTAATTTGATGATCCTTTTGAAAGACACGGTCTGACCACAAAGGTGCTTATTAAAAAGGCCTCAATGTATTATTTTCCATAGCAGGATTAAATAGATAAAAGAGTGGTATTCATAGCAGTGTTTGGGTGGTTTGGCTGTCAGTGATCTTGTTTTAGTGATGTGATAATAGGAAGTTCTACAGAGGAAAATTGAGCAAAGAGGAGGCTTTTGATGCTGACATAGAAAACAGCCGAGACTGAGTAATGATCCAAGGAGATGGTTGTCAGTGTCTAAATGGGAAGGGGGAGGAAGCAGGCTGCTATCTGTCAACCTAGGGAATTTTGCACACAATTGTACTTTAGCTCCCCAAAATGTTTTCAAAATAGTTCAAAGTATTTTAAAATAATAGTTCAAAAATACCACCTATGACCCATACGTATCCTTTGCCTAATGATTTCCTGCCACCTCCTGTTCTTGACCAGGACAGCTCAGAAGGAACAATGAGTACTGTTTTCTTGAAAAGATAAATCCTTAAATGAAGCGTTTGCAGTCCTTGAAGAGTCCAGTAGGGTCCTATTTCTCCTCTGGTGTGCCTTCTTTTTATTAAGATGCATTAAGAGGACAAAAAAATAGGTCACAGATATGGTAGCACAGATTATTTCCTTTACATTATATGTGAGGATTTATAGAAAATGATGCAGATTTACATAGACTAACCATGTCTAGGAAGAAAAAAAAAAAAAAAGAAAAAGAAAAAAAAAAGGAAAAAAAAAGGAAAATAAGAAAAGAAAAGAAAAGAAAAGAAAAGAAAAGAAAAGAAAAGAAAAGAAAAAAAAAAAGCGTGTTTCCAGCTGTAGGTTCTCAATTCTTAAGTTTTCCTGGACAGGATTGGACTAATTATTGAGGTAATTCCTAGTATTGACAATTCTGTCAGAACAGAAGTAGGATGGATTTGAATTGATGGAGTTACATCTTTTTTCAGCACTGTCTTTCTTCAGTAGCTCTTTCTTCCTTCTTCACTTGTGTACAACTGTAGGGGACAGAAATCAAAGCCAGGACTATTGACCTTTCAGTAAGGAGTCCCTGTTTTTTTGCCTCTGAGCAAAAGGATTCTCAACTGATTGAGTTGTAGCTAGATTTACAAACCCAGTGGGGTTTGGTCTAGGGCTTTGAACAGTGATATAGTTTCCATAAAATAGGTGAGGGAATGCTGCAATCTTCGTGAGTGAAACATGTGAAATTCCTTGTCAATACTAAGGAAGGCATAGGAAGTGAATAATCTGATTTAAACACATGGGTGTTTATTGATGACCTCAAATGATTTAATACAGAGAAGTGCAATTTGAGGCTAAAATAATTCCAAGTGCTTGAAACACCATATCCAGCTTTGCTGCAATATCTAGATGCTCTCGTCAGCTTCTGTGATACTGAAAAGCTCAGGAATAAAAAAAATTGACTACTCATATTTATATTGACACTAGCCTTCAGAGAAGTGTAGTTTCCAGTGTAAATTATCTGAGAGCTTCATAGTGGTAAAGGCAAAATAGATAAAAAACTAAATAAGAAAAACCAGGAGAGAAAATACATGCCTCTTTCATTTGTAAAGGTGTTAAAATTCTATGTAAGATCCTTTTTGTACTTCACAGTTACACTTGCAGACCACTGGAAATATTTACAACCAATGAAAGCCACAGCATGTGCAGGGAATTTCTTTCCTATTTTTAAGTGTGTCTAGATATTTGAATGTGATTTCGTGTCTCTCCCATTGTTCTCTGGTGAATAAAATGAGAGTTCTCAGCTGTAAGTGCTGGCTCTACATTGCTGAGTCTGCAATAAAAATCTCTTTGAATCAGGGGATAAGAAGAGCTACATTCTGCTGGAGTTATCACAAGTTTTGAAAGGCCTTGACAAACAGAGACAGAAGTGCTTCACTTTTGACATACAAGAATGTCCTTGTTACAAAGATCTTTTACACATTATTGCCAAGCCCTGATTTTATTTGTAGGTTTCCAGATGATAATTCAGTAGAGATATTATTGAAGCATAATGTTTGAAGGACTTCTCTGTACATGCATTTTGCTCCTCTCTCAGGCAGTCTGTCTGTAAATATTTAAAATTTTTAGAACTCACATTTAATCCTCTCAAAACTAGAAAGAGATAATATTTAGTTTAAGAAAAAGCAAGTTATATGTCTTCTGGAATATTTACTTTTCTGAAAAAGCTTCTTGACCTTTAACTTATGTTATCTTAGCTCTATTTTCAGTGTGATCTTTTAGGTTTCAGCAACTACTATGTATTTATGAAACGGTAGTACCTGAAAGCCTCAGTCACTCTCCTGAATATGAAGACACCACATACCTGCAGTGGGAAAACTTCTGAAGAGCATCTTTGAAGACCTTGGGCTCTGAAAAAACAGGTGACCGGGTTAAAAAAAATACATCTTTCAGTGTTTACTGTGGAACCAGAATTTCTGAGTCCCTGACTACCAGCTTAACCACAGAACTGCCCTTTCTCTCATTACAGGTACTTCACAGAAATGTCCAACCTGCAAATCTTGGACTTCTGGGGCTGGATCCAGGTGCAAGTTCCATGCTGGGTCTGTACCATATTGCTGGCAGTGGGACTCTATTGATTCTGGTCTTATGAATACTCTGAAACCTCAGCTGTGGGATGGTGTCATCAAAGGAACAATTAGGCTGCTAGGCTGGCATTGCTTGAACTCCTCCAAGGAAGCCTTTCCCTCAGCCCAGTGCTGTCCTGCTCTAGAGAAGCAAAACTCTCTGCAGAGACATTCTCGTTCCCTGCTTCTGGACTATCCAGTCCTCACTTGCCCAGTCCAGAGGCCCTCAGTCCTGTGTGGAGTTGGTATGCAGGTCATAGGGCTAGAGGTATGTAAATGCCTGCTCTAGGCTTGTTTAATATCGGATGTTACCTATAAAAGGAAAAATAACTTCTGCATAATTTCATATATTCTCTGGGGGTGGTTCTTTGAACATTCCATAGAAATGCTGTATGTCCACCTCAGTTTCTTATAGCTTTGTAGGTCCACATACTGGACATTTCCCAGTAATTTTCTTTCACCATGAAAGACACTTGACTCCTTCCTTGGTTGTTCTGTACCTTCCTTTGATATTTGTGGGAAGGCTCTCTCCTTCCTTAGTACAACTTCTTACTGGTAGCTTTTTATGGATGCCATGATCATTTAGCTACTGTACCATGCTGGTGAACAAGAAAGCAATATTTAGACATGAAGCCCTACGGTCTGCAGCTATCAGTGCTCTCTTCATTGGCCAACCACAACTTCCCTTACTGTTGCACAGCTGGGAGGGAGCCACAAAACAGCTGGGGAGGAGAGTCCTGCCTGCAGTGGTGGGGATAGGCAGGGCTGCAGCACATCCCGCCCTGAGCACCCACCACTGAAAGTGAATCAATTGCACACGGGTATAAGTTGATAAATCATGACGGGAAATAGATTGAAAAGATCCTTGTTTTACATTTGGTTTCTTTCCGAACAGTTTCTGCTCTTCTAGTTGCACTCCGGAAATGCTTCAATGTCTTTTGATGACGAGAAAGTTAGAGGTTGCATGAAACAGCTATTCTGCTCTGAGTTCCCTGCCCCTGAATGGACTGTTTTGGGGGAACCTATATCACAAAAGAGGAGTGTTTTAAGATACCATCTGTATAGTTGGGCCCTGATTTAAAATTGGCTCTTAGCACAACTTAAGTCCAAAAATAGATGACGTATATTTATTCATACTTTAATTGAAATTAGCATGCCAAAACCAACTTTGTTGTAAAAGCATAACAAAAAAATGTATTTCATTTGCTTTTTCCTATCTATGTGCAATTGATTTCTGGTTTACAAAAACAAAACTAAACAAAAGAAACTATTTAGAGCCAGTATCAACACAATTGTCCTGATACAACATATTCACATCAACGAATCAATTTAAAAGTTGTGTCAAAGACAGAATATGCTGGAAATGTTTCTTCCTTGTGAGTTTAGTAGTAATTTAGGTTTCAGTAAGAATAGATTTAGCTTGATTCACTTACATTAAAGCATCTTCTGGTGAAAATTTTCCTTTTTTTGTTTTCACCCCCACATTTTTCTCAGTTTGGGTAATTAAGCTTTCTGGACTTTCAAAGTCTGCAGTCAGAAAGATATTCTGGTCCTATTGAAGTACGTGGTAAACCCCACCAATTCACCACTGCAGATTCTGTAGATTCCAGCTGCAACTTTATTCTTATCTTACTTGAGGGAACACATGTGAAGTAGGGCAGCAGGATAAATGAAGACAAAAGCAGCTTTTGTGCTCCGTGGTTTATTGGCTTCAGAGTTTTTCAGATAATATTTGAAGAAAAAAAATTGTCTTTGGTTTCAAGGTGCTTTGATTGTTTATTTCTTAAATAATTACAATATTTCTGAAAGCTGTCTGAAAATGCTGGAGAAAAGAGGGAGGGAGTGAAGAAGACTTTGGTGAAGATATGCTTCAGGTCCATCTTTTAGCATATACCCCAATCTATGAAGCAAAACTAAGCCTTTAGCATTAGTGTTTGAGCATCTTGCTGCTTCTGAACTATGGTATTCTGAATATTGTGAAGCTGAGTGAAGGTCAACTTCACACTCCTTTTTGAGCTCATAAAATCAGCTGTCATGAAATAGTAGAGAACAGACCACTGTTGAACACTGAGATAAAGAACTACTGTTGAAGGAATTTGAAGACATTTGAAATTTGTGTCAGGCTTTATAAAATATGTAAAACATACAAAAAAACCCAACTCTAATATCAAACCTGTTCTGTTTCTTCTAAGCAAAGCATATATTTGTAATATAGATTAAAATATTGATGTCCTTGCAGGTATGGCTTCCATCTGGGTTAATTTATTCTGTTACAATATGAAGGTATGGATGATAAATTAGGCATTTGTTTCCAGACATGATAATTTCGCTGCTTTGGAATTACATGAAAACAAAGGAGGATTCTGCCCCTCCCCAGGGCCACTGTGTGCTCTGTAGTCTGTGCACCACAGTGGAAGAGAGCTGTGACACCCCACACTCACGTGTGTTTGTCACTGTGACCTCATCTGACCCTGTTTTTGGACAGTTAAAAACTATGCTTCTTTCTGTAAATGCAGCCCAGTCCTTGTAGAGAGGAATTTGGCCAGCCATGGCAGTACCACAGATGTAAATAATTCTCATGTTTTCCCGTGACAAACTTGTTCACTGCATTTTTGGACTGGATTCCACTCAGGGAGAGCCATGTTGGCTTTTTAAAAGCTGTTGGACACAAAGTAACACACTTTTTTATTTTTTTTTTTTTTTTTTTTTTTTTTTTTTTTTTGCTGATTGTCTGTGCCACTTTCCTCTAATGGTATTTTTGTTAGCAGTTCTGGCTATAGAGGTTTTGTGGCAGCTATCTCGTAATCTAATTCATGTCAATTAGTTGTCAGTCCAGACAAAAGCCCTCTTATTCAGTTTGTGTAACTAGTTCCCAATAAATCTTTCTTGTGCTTTATCAGCACATACGGTAGCTTTTTTTTTTTTTCAGTCCTCATTTTGTAGCTTTTATCAACAGCTCTTCTCAAGAGATCAAAACCTCTTTCCCACTCTGGCTTTATTTTGTGTGTTCTTACCCATGAGAGTAGTGCAATAAAGAGGAAATGAATGAAGTTGACTAATTGCACACATCTCTCTTTTAACTAATTTTAAATATGTGAACATATACCACTTAATTCTTTATTCAGGAAAATAGATTAAAGTGAAGATGAGATCTTTCCCCATAGGATTAAGATACTGAAAAAGTTTGTAGGGACCCAAAAAACAAAGAAACAATTAATTGAAATCTAATTTCTTGGAGCTGAGTTTGCCTCGTTAAGTAATGGTGTTTGGCTTGCCTGGGGACTGTCTCATGAGTGAGTCTAAAGGTTTACTTTTTGGGAAGGCACAGGGTATCTAAATTTTCTACTTTAGTTGTTGGCCTTTACCAGTACTGTGATTAACATGGGGGCAGGATGACCTAAGTGAAAAGAGGTTTAAAATGAAGCTTCAATACAAGTGTGAACAAGTAAAGTTCAGCAAACAAGCAGGTGTTATGGGAGAGTTCAGGCAAGAAAACTTTGAAGAGTTTGTATGAGTTAGGGAAGGTAGAACCACAAAACACCAAGACAGTATTGCAGTCTTACTCTCAGTTTTGCCTGTTTTTTGCATATGTGTGTTCTGTTCCCAGATGGTAACTTTGAGCCTGGATAATTTTGATCAAGTTCCAGCCCTTACTTGAAAGAAATGTGTCGCTGGTTGTGAAAACCAGAAAACAGCTAACATGAAGGATGCTCCTTCCTGAACTCAAGAAGCAAGTGGGAAATATGCAGGGAAAACGCCCTGGAAAACAATGAGTTTTATTGCATTTAGGCCTCTAGAAATGAGGAAGAAGAATGGTCCTGGTACAGAAGCTATGGTGTCAATATGGAGGCAGGCAGAGTCTTTCCCAGCTGGTAGCGCATACTGCCACAAATCCTCACTGCATGGAGAGTCCAGTGTCAAGGCAGAGGCCTCAGGATTGCACTCTTGAAAGACTGGGAGTTTAATGGCCAATGCATTAGAGAGGAGCCAGGGGAATTGGAAATAGTTGCCTGCTCCTCCTGAGAAAAAAAGAAAAATCTGCCAACCAGCCTCAGCATTCCACACAAAGTGTGTTCGTGCCAGAGCCTCACGTGAGACACTGAAGAACAGTTGCCAAAGGCCAACAGCTCCTTTGGTTTCACTTTACATTGGTGATTCCTGTGAACTGTAACAAATCAGAGAGAGGTTCTGGGGATGATCTGAAAAAGGTGACTCCTCTCTTCCCATCTGAATATAAAAATCAGATATGAATCAATAGATCCTGAAGGTGAAGAGTTAAATAATACTAAGACACTGCTGCTGTGCTGTTGTTGAAGTGCTCTAAGTGTGGAATGATGTTTAACACGGATGGTAAATGCAGATATAATCAAGTTAAAAAATACTGTGTGTGGCTAACTCATGAGAAAGCTCTAGATTCAGACTGACACATGCTGACATAGTGGGAAAGACAGAAGTGTTGGCAGGGTCAACACGATCTAAAAGGTGCTGTAGCAAAGAAAATAAACTGTTCTGTATGCCCTCCAAGGGCAGGATGACTACTAATAGTTACTTATTTAGCTAAATTTTCAACAGCTGGATCAACTGTGTAACCTGATAGTCTGAAGACAGCAAACATTTCTTCTTATGTTTAAAACTTCCCATTGATTTACAGGAGAGCTTTCTAATAAAATAATCACATCAAACTCAATCTAGATATCATGGTATAACAGCTAAATCCACAGAAATTTTAAGTAATGCTTTTATCTAGTAATTTCCATTCTGAGTAGCCTTGAAGATTCAATTTATTTTCTCAGTTCTGCCATATGCAAAATAATTACAGTATTTCTCTACCTCATAATTAAAGTTAGGCGTAATTGGCATCTATTCAGACTCCTCAATAAAACATACCCTGTGCAGAGGTTAGCTGGCACAATCACAATTTTCCTGCAGCTGGAATAAATGGACAACTTGTGCCTATTTTTATTGATGAGAAATTTGTATAGCAGTTGTTGATAGCAGTTTTGGTAACAAGTTGCAAAACAGAGGGGTGCTTCTAGGCAAGTTGTATAACAATGTTAACTGCCTCATGTTGTCTGCCTGCTGTGGAATCATGTAGAACAGTGGATTTACAGAAATCACCTCTGTCGTACCCAGCTTGCCTCCTCCCACTGTTCAGATGTATCTGTTTTAGTTATGCTGGCTGCACATCAAGGAGAATTCAGACACTTAGTATTCAGTGCAGTATGGGGAGAATCTTCAGCAAAATTTATAATTCCTATGTAGAAAATGTGTCCATGACACCTCTGGAGACTTTAGGAAAGTTTAGAGGGCACAGAGATTGCAATCTGGCAACAGCTGCTGTTTGAGTACTCTTCAGAATGATGCCAGCTGGAGGAAAAGGAGGGAAAAGGGTAGGCTGAATCCTGATAGGGGAGGAAATAGGTAGAGGCCACATCTTTATCAATTCTCAGCCAAAGAATATATATTTATGTACAGAACCTTTAATTTGTCTTGAACTTGACTCCATGCTGTGGTATTGGAGGAGAGAATCTGCTGTGCTGGTTTTAGATCTTGAACAAGAATTCTTGATTTCTGAAGGCTGAATTTCTTACATAGTTTTAGGCTTATATAACACGGAAGTTTTTTTTCTCCAAGCCTTTTCACGTTTCACCGGGGTCCTTACAAACCAAGCAGGCATTGTATTACATAATACATACTGTATTGAATCAGAGAGGCAATGTATCAGTCTTTTATAAAATGGCACATATATCGAAAAAAGGCAGTTTGCAGAAGTGGATCAGTACTTGTGGAACCTAAATTGAAACCAAAACTAAAAATCTGCCAGTATCTTAGCACCCAGACGGTGCTTAGCACCCATACGGTGGTTCCAGCAACACAACTGTAATTTTTGTCTTTTGTGTGCAGAACACAGCTTTCACAGAATATTCTCTGCTCAGAGACCCACAAGGATCATCAAGCCAAACTTTTACATGAATGGCCCATACAGAGATTGCACCCATAACCCTGGTTTTGTTAAAACCATGCTCTAACCCACTCAGCTAAGCACAAGGGAAGTTCAAAGGGAAACAGCTGCTGTTTGAAATAATAACCTTGATAGTGTTAATTTATGTTTCTTCACTTTGGCCTGAGAGACAGTAAATTTAGATATGCTAGTTTTTGGTATTTTTTCTCTCCAGTTCTCTTCAACTCATACTGTTTTGAATGAATCCCCTGATTATTTCATTAAAACTAGTAATCAGAAGTTGGTTGTGCCATCTAAAAACACCATTTTTGACTCTGATTATTTAATCTACACTAAGCACCAGTAAGTCAACTAGAACAGATAAAGTATGCCAGCGCAAATAAGTAAATGATAAAGTAGCAGTGCAAATAAGATCAAAGCTTCATTTTATGAAATTTGTTTTATAAGAATATAGAAGACTGAGAACTTTGAAAGACATATTATTGCTCTCTGCAGCTTACTCCACTAGAGATCCTCAAAGATTTCTCAGGTAAAAAAAAAAAAAAAAAAAAAAAAAAAGAAGAAGTAAATTGTTACTTAAAACTTCTGTGACCAGAACTGTTGAGGAATCACTGATGTATAAATTCAACTCATGAAAATCAGTGTGATTTTACTGAATTTGTGTTTGTAAGAGTAAAAGGATTGCTAAACATCCTCTTTGAAGAAGAGCTTATATTCTGGCCCATACACATCTTATCTCATCCCATACTGCTTTAATACCAAGCTCATTGAGACCCACCAATCACAAAGTACCTTCCAAATTTGTACCTGAATGACACAGCGATTCCAATCTATTGCACTCTGATTTGTATTCTTTATATGGTGCTCTAACTGATCTGAAATGGATAAGGCTGGATTTCAGATATGTCTCTTAATGCTGATTGTCTCAGTCTCAGAAGCAAATGAAGATGACCTTTGTACACAAGCACCTCTTCTCTTCACCTTTAGCTATAAAAGCAGTCTTTTGTAGCAGAACAAATGGGAAGAGTAGAAACTATTTTAAAGTTTTCTGTATATCCCTGAAAAAACCAATACCTATCCTTCAACATTATTTCACCACTTTCAACGAGTATTTTAATTTAAAAAAATATATAAAATTTCCCCCAGTAAGTCTAACTTACTGGGAGAAAATTACCTGCAAAGACAAAATGCTGCTCTCAAATATTTGAATGGTACTACCTGCAGCTTTTATAAGACATTCATAGAAAATCTACATTTTGAATTAAAGAGATTAACACTTGAACTGTTTAATGTGAAAGGAGTAAGCTGTCTAGCTCCAAACCACATGTTTTTATTCTGGTACTTCTCACTGGCCATCTGTTCTTTGTTGTCTGTCCCAATTCCACCATCTGTCCCAAAAATTACACTCAGCATGATGACTTCACCTACAAAACTGCAAGAAGGCAATAGCTCTGTCAGTCAAAGCTAGTAAACAACCATCACTTCCTTTGCACTTCTCTTTGTCTTCAGTGCTGGAAATAAGGAATGCAAATTAATGCCCCAGATTTTGGTTCCAATTGTGTTTTTTTTAAACTCGTCTAATATTTTCACATGGTGGTAGGAAGACGAAAAAAAAAAAAGGAAGAGAGTGACAAAATCAGCTGATGGTGTTGATACAACGGGCAGCATTGCTTTACAGAGAACTTCCAGAGGAAAAAAAAAATAATAATCAGTCAAGTGAAAATCTTCTAACCTTCTTTGTTGCTTTTTTGAGTTGAGTTCAGAAAAAAATGCAGATGCTTTGTTACATACATTTTAGACAGCTCATATTATATGAGATGAATCCTTTTCCTAAAATCTATAATAAAAGTCTGAGCCTTCCTCCTTTAGGCTGTGGATTTGCACATGGCAAAACACTATATAGATGCTCCACACCTGAACCTCTCTATTCTTCCCACATGTAGAACTAGTTCAACATCTTTCTTGTTTGGCTGGATCAATTTAACATTCACCTGGCATCTGTGTGCAGGCCAAGGGACACCTCAATGATGACAGTAATGCAGACAGGTGATGGGGTCCTGACCCCAGGTGAAGATAACTGGAAAGGAAGTGACAATCTATTGGACAAGACATCGCTGAAATTTCTGGATGTGACTGGTAACAATGCATGAATCTGACAAAGGTTAGAGATAGCACTGTGAAGGGAGGTTGGATTTCACAGACGTTTAAAGGAGAATTGCTTAAGAAAAGTCTGCATAATTGGAGGGAAACATGGGTGACCTTTTGGGCAGAATTTGTGCAAAGCTAGCACTGTCTGGTAACCATATCTGAAACATCATAGAAAACCAGGAATGTCTAGATAGTGGTATCAAACCGACCAAATTTGGGTACAGATGCAGCAAAACTGGGACTAAGGCAGAAGAAATAATTGTAGTAATTTAGTTGAGAAAGGTCAGAGATGACAAAAGGAGGGCAAGAACAGAGAGGTCAAGACACAGGAAAAGATATGCAAAAGTATGTATGTGGTGTAATTTGGGCTGCCCAGGGCTACCTCTTGCTCACCACATCTTTGAGCAGGACAACAAACCAAACCTGTTTCTGTCCACATCTCATGTTGAACCTGCTTCTTTTGTCAGAAGGAGTGAGCACACAGTGGTAGCATCAGTGTGTGCTCCAGGAATGACGGCATTGATGTCCTTCTAATGTCCCAGAAGACTGCACAAATCCTTGCACCCTTGCTATTTAAAGTATTTGTGGGTGAAGAACATGAATATCTATATAGGTTACCTATAGGTTAAATTTAGTGTCCTGGTGAGGTCTTAGGATTGCAGACATTGCCTGTTTGACTTCTGGAAACTAAGATATTTCGTGCTTTGCCTGAAAACATTAAGACAGTAAAGAGGTACTTCCTGGTTTCTGACTTCAGTGGGAGGAGGAGCCTGGTGCCTCAGAGGGTTACCCACAGAGGGCTGTTCATGTCGGAATGCATCTAGGGCTGGCCATCAGAAACAGCTGAAACATCACACCTCGCAGGGCGTAGGTGTTTGAGGTCAGCAGCTCATTAGACATTTCTGTACACTTGGAAACCAGATGCCACAGCTCCTCGTTGGAGGGTAAATGCCTTACTGAGCAGGGCTCTCCTATTACATGAAGGAAATAGCACCACCCATAGTCAGACAGTCATTCTGAAAGGGAAGAATATGGGTCCCCTGACCCCTTCAGGCTGAAATATTCATATCCCAACTCCTGGAGTGAATGGAAAAGTCCTGCCTTTGCAGATGAAACCTGAGGGTTCTCAGGAAGGTGACGGAGTTCTCAGTTCAGCTGAAGCATTTCACAAAAGATAACTCCCGGAGAGAAAACTGCAAGGTCCATACGTGAGCTCTCAGCAGCTGCTTGGCTGGAAGAATAGCACTTTGTGTGTGATTCAGGGCTGTTTGAGTGAATGACGCATTCTCCCAGGAGGTCTAAAGGATTATGGTACTTTGGGGATTTGGCAGATCAGCCTGATCACCCTCTGGCTGAGGCTGAGCACATCTGCTCTTGCACAGATGTTGATGGGTGACTCATGCCCAGCGGCAGAAGTCAGGAAGTCAGCTGGGTTTTGTTTAGTTGCCTTTCTACTTTAGTCCAGGTGGTTTGTGAGCATCCTTTTTTGGTAAGGTTAGGGTGATTCCCTTTGGTGGATGAATCAGAATTGATTTTGTGTTGGTGCTACCTCATTCACAAGCTTAGTTGTGTGGCATACTTAGCATGGTTTTTTTAATAGGACTGTCACTTTTTCTTATTACAACTATAGAAATTTCATTATCTCACAGGTATCATACTGCGTGGAAGAGAAAAAGATTTGAGCTATACAGCTTACATTGCAGAAGCTAAATATACTGCTTATAACTTCATGTTTCAGAGACCTTCACTCAAAAGTTACTAAAAGAGACATAAAAAGGTTCCAAAAGGAAACCTCAGAGATTTATTCTTAAAGTACCTTTTCTGAAAATTATACAAAAGGCATAAGGCGCACCCAGCAAAACAAGATACTGTTTTGCATTTTGCTTCCCAGGGGGAATGGGGCAGGTGCCTTCTTTTTCTTGTTTATGTGAAATTTTTTCTGTTACTGATTTTGTACCCCATCCCAATCTTGTGTGATAGAATAAACAAATTGCACAGTAAATCTTCTCTTTCAGAGATACTTATCATGACTTATGATACTTCTGATCATAGGCACTTATTATCATTGTTCACTTTTTATTGTCCAGGCCTTGCTGTCAACTTACAAACGTGTGGGTTAGCACTTTTGAAATAGGCCTAAATATTTACATTTGTTCTCATATTTGAATTCTCTTTCTCACTACTTCTGTAAGACATATCAATTTAGGAACTCAAATTTACCATCTTTAACCTGTCTTAAGAAGCACTGAAATCTTGAGATGTGAAATCTAGTTGTAGCAGCTGACCAGAAAGTCTGTGAACCATGTGTGCTTGTTTAGAACAAGATTTCTTCCCTTACATGATACTCCTTCTACCATTGTGAACCATGTCAGCCAGTAGAAAATTAGAAGCTCTTACATTTCTATTCATATTGAGATTTTTCTAATATTGTTCCTCTGAAAATATACTTATTTTTAAAATCAAGCACTACAGCAGGACCTGCAACAAAAAAAACCCCAAAAACTTGCCTGCTTATAAGTTAATGTCTCGTCCCTTCCCACACAAATATTAAATAACCTCTGTTTTCTACTAGCAATTAATGTATGTTTGCTCCCTTTTTATCTGCACAAAGAAGACGTTTCTTTTAGGATTTTACTTACTCGTCTTTATGGTAATTAGAGATGTAACAAAATAAGTGCTTAAAATAAATAATGTTTGAACAATTAAAAAAAAATTCACATAAATGGTGTGAGAACTCCACAAAAATGTCATACATTTTTCCCATCAGGAAGTTCAGCACCATTTTTTTATTTGTATGTTTCTGGGGGAGTTCCCTCTATTTTTTCATTTTTGAATTTTATTTACAAGAAGTTATTTTGCTCATACTTTTATTCTCCACCAAAGAGAATTTGGTTTTCTTAAACAAACCAAGATTACAGTCCAGTCAGAATTTTACATGCAAATATGACATTTAAATTTCATTTTGTGTATGTGTTTACAAATGTTAAATTAACCAAGAAATATGTCAGGCAGCTGAAAGACAATGAACTCAGCTTCAGAGAGTTCCTTAGACATTCCATAACATTTGGAATGAAATTAATAAAACTCAGTCAATACATTTCCACTTGCTAGATTTCCATTCTTTCCATTTGCTTACACAGCACAGAAGAGAGGGGAAAAAAGTGAGTCTGCCAAGGTTGTGATAGGAAATGTCACTGCATAACTCAGAACTGAAATTTTTCTCTTTGTGTGCACAGATGATTGTTAAAGTACTTACAGATCTGCTGGTCAAAAGTGCTAAATACAGGGTAAGATATAATTTTTAAGTATTCAAAACTCTTCTAGTTCAGTGGTATGAGGCAATCAGTGAAAAAGGTCTTTTTAGAACCTTGTGCAGATCTACCAAAATTGTGTGTAAATGGACAAAGTGCATTTGACCTTCACACATATGAAGTAGAAGGGCCCTAAATGTAGTATATGGTCTTAAGCAACAGTTCTGTAGCTGGGAGTGTCTGTGTCAGATGTGTAAAAGAATGCTGGATACCTAAGTAAGTCTTACTGGGACCATGTCTCACTGGGTACAGGTATTGTCTCTTTAAACCTACATTGCCATATGTGTGTGTGCCAGATGACCAGTTTTATATGTACATATAGATCACCTTCATGTTTGCACTGGTTTTGGTAGGATGACATTGTAGTCTCCTGGGTTGCTTGGAAGCCTCAGGATGCAGGAGAAGCTGCAAGGGATCTGAAAGACTGTATGGATGCAGAACAGTACAGAGGTGTCAGGTGTGTAAAAAAGAAGGCAGCAGAAGGGAACATTTTCCAGAACTTATTATCTCCTTTTCAGTCTGAGTCCAGGCAGCTCATTGGGAAGTGTGGCAGAGATACCTTAGCCTTAGCCTTGGCCTTAGCCTTAGCCTTGGCCTTGGCCTTGGCCTTAGCCTTGGCCTTGGCCTTGGCCTTAGCCTTAGCTTTAGCCTTGGCCTTACCTTGGCCTTGGCCTTGGCCTTACCTTGGCCTTGGCCTTGGCCTTGGCCTTGGCCTTAGCCTTAGCCTTGGCCTTAGCCTTAGCCTTAGCCTTGGCCTTAGCCTTAGCCTTAGCCTTAGCCTTAGCCTTGGCCTTGGCCTTGGCCTTAGCCTTGGCCTTGGCCTTGGCCTTGGCCTTAGCCTTAGCCTTAGCCTTAGCCTTAGCCTTAGCCTTAGCCTTAGCCTTAGCCTTAGCCTTGGCCTTGGCCTTAGCCTTGGCCTTAGCCTTAGCTTTAGCCTTGGCCTTGGCCTTACCTTGGCCTTGGCCTTGGCCTTGGCCTTGGCCTTACCTTGGCCTTGGCCTTGGCCTTGGCCTTGGCCTTGGCCTTAGCTTTGGCCTTAGCCTTAGCCTTGGCCTTGGCCTTGGCCTTGGCCTTAGCCTTTGCCCAGAGGCTGGAAATGCTCTGGACATGCTGGTCATTCTCTTTTTCTCCTTGAGCTGGGATGCTATATTTTGCGTTAGTGAGAAGAATAAAGAGTGCCTGAATTTTACATTTGTGTTGAGAAATTTAAAAAAGTTAAATCCAAAGAGGAAAGAAATTCCTTATTGGGAAAGTGGAATGTCTGTGTTGGTGGTGCACAGACATGGGATGGATTTTGCTGCTGTTAGTGGTCTCAGATGTAGGTGTCTGTGATCATTCCATGGTCAACCAACTGTATGTCTCTCCAGAAACCAATTAATTTTATTTTAGACTTGTATTTTCAACGGGGATCAATTGTATTGTGATGTATGTATCCCTTTGTGATGATTATGGAAGGAATCCAGAGCAGTAACTTATCCAAATGCTTTCCTTTTGGATAGTAAACATTCATGGAGGTGAATCTGGCTGTTGATGAGAAAATGAGACAAGCAGATCTTGCCATGACAAATCTTTTGGAGGTTGCATCAATTTTCAGACTTAATTTTGAAGCAAGCATTACCTCTCATGGCTGCAAAGTTGTTTTATAAAGGAGGTCTGCTTTCTTTGCTGCTCAAATATAGAAATTGGGTCGCTTTTTAGGTCCATAGAGCAGAGAGAATCTGTCTTTCAATGCCAAAAAAGAAAAACAAAACCAAATCCACAAAAAAAACCCCTAAAGAAGATAAAAATACTTCTATTTTCTATACCCGCTAATCAAAATGAGAAATAAAAATAATAAAAGTTAATGTAACGAGGGAGCAGAATGAAAGCAGTGGGAAACTATGCAATTTTATGGCTGATATATGCAGTTTCCTTGAGATGTAGTTTGTCTTTCATCTTTGTTTGATGTTTGGGAGAAAACAACCACCTCATCATATATTTTTAAATGGTGTATTTATTTAATACATCTAACAATTTGAGTTTCCTACTAGAGGACTATAAACTCGACATTAGCTAAACCTCTCAAAAAATTCCTGAAGATTTGAAGGAGAGTGAATACTAAAATTATTCAGCAAATAATTTTAATTCAGTCTTTTAATTCAGTTTTAACAGTTATGAAGTTTACAAAAAAAAGATTAAATGTTCAAGCAATATATCCTTAGCAAATAAGTACTTGATTGATAAATGGCATGACTTGAAGGAAGAATAGTTTTTGGTAAAACCAGCTTAGGATACAGTAAATGAAGAGCTTCTTAGTACTTGCAGTGCATGTGAGCTGGGCAGAGCAACCTATTGATCTTGTATAAAGAGATTGTTTCTCCCGTTTTTAGTCAATTTTCAAAAGCAAGCAACATCTTAAGTTTATTAGTAATATTGTCTGAAGTAAGGCTGGAATAGAAAATGGTTTTGAATTACATTTTCTTTTCTGCTATTTTTAGAGACATTATTCATTTTTTCCCACTTTGCAGCTCGAGAGAAGAGAAATCCAGTAGGTAATTGGTGCACTTCAAAGAGTGTAATGAATTTGATTGATAGCAGACATGACATGAAGAATTAATAAAGTGACAGTTTGTTGGTATGTGTGGGAACAGAGTAAATGGTTGTTAACCATTTAAATGCAAAGAGCTAGAAGGAAAGGGGAAATGACTGGTGTGTAATTTTTGCTGAAGGTCTGCTAGAGCAATCCTTAGTGGGTAATGCAAGACAGCAAAATCTGGGGGAGCCCTTAGATCTGTTTGAGTTGATACCGGTACACTCTGTTAAAGTTCTCTTAAGTTTCTGGAGACAGTGCAACTCAGGTTTCTTCTGCTGTCCTCACATTTCTCTGCATCACAAATTTGACTTTTGGACCTTAGAATCATAGAAACAGAATGGTTTGAGTTGAAAGAGACCTTAAAAACCATCTAGTTCCAACCTCACTGCCCCATCCAAGCTGACCCTGACATTGCTAGGGATGGGGCATCCACAGCTTCTCTGGACAAGCTTTGCCATTGTACCACTACTTTCACAATAAAGATCTTCTTTCTTTTTATATTACATAAATTTCCCCTCTTTAAATTTGCACCCATTACTCCTTGTCCTATCACTACAATTCCTCACAAAGGGTCCCTCTCTGACTTCCTTGGAGGCCACCTTCAGATACTGGAAGATCTCCACACAATCTTCTCTTCTCCAGGATGAAGAGCCCCAATTTTCTCAGCCTGCCTTCCTGGGAGAGTTGCTCTAGTCCCCTTATCAACTTCATAGACTTTTTCTGGTCTTGCTCCAAATCCTCTGGAGTTATTCATATAAAGACTTGGGAGGATGCTGAACAGCTATCTACAAAACAACTTGGGGAAAAAGAAAGCTGCAGAGTAAAGATGTACAGTATCATGGCATGAATACTGTAAGCCTATCTTCCACCAGAATTTTTGATTCATATAACAGTACTGTTGAGCAGTACACTTTTCTCATTTTTTAGCACACTGTGAACCCTTGTCCCCAGCCTTTTCATTGTGCAGCCCTGACTTTCACAGTGAGAGGGATCTCTGTTAACCAATAAGGAAGATGGGAATAAATCTCACTGGCTTGGTTATGTCAGTAATGGAAGGGGGTGTCATGGCTGGGACAAACATCTCTGGTCACAGACACAAACTGTTCAGTAATGCCTGCAAGTATAATGCTCAGTCTTCACTGGACAGGGAAAATTAAAGAGAAGTAAATTCAGTGAATTAATCTGGGCGTTGACCTGTAATCTTGTTAATTGTAGAATAAAATATGAGTGACAGACAACAATGGCATGAGACTAGGAGGATTTCATTCAAATTTAATCTTCTTTTGTCCATTCTTAGTTAATTTGATATACCACTTTATTGTCTGAGTAATCAGATTTATTTTGGAAATTGTATTGTTCCTTTCTTATCAGAGTATGAGATGGTTTTGTGAAAATCCACAGCTTGCCAAGTGACTTGATTCTAATTGTTTCCTTCTTTGATTTTAGGCAAGAAAAATGAACAAAAATCTCTCAAGATACTTACATTTCAGGGAGATTAAATACTCCCCATCTAATAAATTATCAGCTGTAATTTGGCTGTGGTAGTTTAAATAATAAATCACATCTTTCTGGCTAAAACTTACATATTGAAAATAAATTTTCTTCCTGATTAACATAAAAATATAATTAATCATACCGAAGATCCTTCAGAAAGCCTTTTAAATATCATTAAGTTTTATTTAGACAGTCTTCCGTATCATTAATAATAATCATTATCAGAGTCTTGTGTCTTAAAATGCTGATGTCATACTGGTGCTGAGCTCAGTAGGCTCCCACAGGGTAATTTCTCGGCATCATTTGGCTTCCCTTTGTGTCATCTGAGCTGTACAAGGTGAGTCTGCTGCCCCAAAAATCTCTCTCATGATCCATTTGGATCACTGCAGGGCTGTGGCAGGAACCAAATTGAAGCAGGGAGCCAGAAGTGGATTTTTGAAAAAGTCTCTTTGCTTTTCTGCCTCTCCTTTCACAAGATATGCTTGTGGCATATCTTGTGAAAGGAGAAGAATATATCTCAGTACTAGATCTGCTGTTAGAACATATTTTGCTTCTCTTTTCATATTAGGCAGAATGCATGGCCCTAGAGATGTAAAACCAGGCTGGACTTCAGTCTTTTTGTTCCTTTCAGAAAATTCAAGGAATTTTGACTGTGTTTGGAGAAAATTCAGTGTTGAAATAGTGTCTCCTGCTTTAAAATTACCTTAAAAGGCAGTAGCAGGTTACCTATAAAGCTCTTGAAAGTGTTTTATTAATTGCAGAAACAACCTGTAAAAGATGAGCCTTTCTTTGGGAAATTATAACTTTTAATCTCGTCTTTGAAGAATTCTAATCTTTACTTAATCAATTTTCCTTTACTATACTTTTTCTCTGCTACTTATGTGCATATACACTGTTATGCACATATCTAAAACCAGGTAATGCTGATATTTCATGTCTGTTTGAAAAACAGAGCTGATAGGCACTCCTGATGCAGAAGCAAAGGTTTTGCCTCAAGTTTTCTACAGGATGGAAAATGTTTTTCATGTCTATGGTAGTGCTGAATGTGGTAGTAGGGAATAAAGTGGTCCTTTTTTTTTTCCCCATAACTCATCCACAGCAGTTGAGAAAGCACAGTGAGGCATCCATTGCAATGACACCTCAATTAGCTGAAACATTTAATTCCACTCCCAGGTTTTGTGTTTTTTGAGTAGCATAGCAGAAAACTACAGCCTGAAAAGGGCTGTGAAATTTGTTTAGTGACTTCTTCATTGCCCTCCCCCACAATATTTATTTAATTCATAAAGAGTTTCAAAGAAATTAGCAGAAATCCTGAGGAGTAAACCCAGGCCCTCAGTGCCTTGAAAAGCAGCAGATTTTGTTAAGTTTGATCAAACCCATGACAGTTACATTGCAGCACAGACATGCAGAACAGATTGAGCTTGCTATTGACATTTTGATTGCATTCTGTAGAATTTATGTTTAGGAAAAGCCTCAGCCAGTGTTTTGGCATATCTTATCTGTAGAGCACTGCAGCAATAAATCCCATGAAATGTAATCAAATGTTAATAGAAAATCCTTTGTGGGAGACATCTCCAACAGCGAGTTTTCCTCTCCACCCCCTTTCCACTCCAAAAGGCTGTTTATCTACCCAGACAGATCTATACCTGCCACTTGTAGCTGTGCTGCACAATGTTTTGTGGAGACAAAGAGTGACTTTCAGAGAACAGAGCTGTGTAGACTTCTCCTAGGGATATGCCAGTTTCGGCTAGGAATCTGTTTAAACCTTTGGGCAAGGTCAAGGCCGAGCCTCAAAGCATCCTCCCAGGATGAATCCCAGGAGAAACCCCCTCCACCAGGGCAGAAGAAATACAGAAAATAGACTCTAATATGATGGAAAGGCTTTGGACAGGATGAGTCACTGACCAGACTGCTTTCCTCACTCGTCGCAAAGTACGTAGGTATTGACGAACACAGAGCACGTTTTGGCCACAGTTGGGTATATCCTTGATCCTGTTTGCTTTTCTCATAGCCTGTAGTTAAAGTAATTAAGTTTCTTATGTGTTGCTGTGTGAGGCACTGAAAGCTGAGCCTGCTCCAGGTGCCTTGGGAACAGGGCCCAAATGGAAATTAAAGAGAGCCTGACAGCATCTAAGCCTTGTGCTTGTCACCTGCTTCACCTCTAAAAACTTTCACGAGCCTTCAGTCCATGTTTGTCTGCCTACAGCTACAGCAAGGTGTCCCAGGCAGAGGGAATGGGAGCATTAAGGTCCTCATGACATGTGCTACCTGTGGTCATAAGTAAGCAAGAGGTAGACACCTGTGTGTGCCACAGGCCTTGCTTGATGGAGACAGGACCCACCAATCTGAGTTCTGGTGCCTAAAGAGCCACTGCCTACAGGACAGTCTGGCAAAGACACCACAGTATGCCACAGGGTGCCCTGGTTTTCTACCACAGTTCAGGTTCCTAGTGCTTTTCTCCCAGCTCCAGAGACAGCTTCCAGCTCCAGTTTGACTGCATACACATGGAGGAGAAGTAGTCCTTCAGTCCCAAGCCTTTCCTCACACAGAAGTGCTCACTGCAGCTCAGACCTGCAAATCATGGTTCTTTGCAGGCAAAGGAAGAGATGTTAATGAAGAGGCTGCATTCATCTCTCAGGGAAGGGTGATAGGCCAGGACAAAGTGTCAGAAGTTTAGCAAGGAGCTGCCAGCTACATCCTGGCAATAATGGAAGAGATGTCCATATCGGATAGTGGACAGAGTCCCTTCTAGTTAGCAATAGTTAATTTCTTTTTTCCTTTATTTCCCAGTAGTAAAACAAGCATAGGTCATTGAGTGAGTTGCTATTGTAGGTCTATCCTGCTATTTCCTAAGTGTAGAACTAAGATAACATGTAAGTGTCCTGTTTGAAACCTTAGTACCTCAGATCTGCATTCCAATAGCACATCTACCACCCATTACACTCTTGTTACAATGTTATTTTCTCTCCTTGGTAATCTCTCCAGGCAAAAATATTTTCTTGTATTGAAATATACAGAAAAAAGGCCATGGTGATAGACAGACTGAAATAAAATTGATAGGGCACAGTCTGGAAATTCCTGGCAACCTCAAATCCACATAACAAAATAAAAAATCCAGTTTATGAGTGCAAACAAGAAAGTTTAACCTTGTAATAATTTTTTTCAATATTTTTCTTAGGTTTATAGCAATTTACTTCATCCAAAAAACACTGCAAAGTGCTGGTAACAAGCAAACAGACAGTCAATAAACATTTCAGGTATTGCTGGATTTTCAAAGCAGCAAATGAAAAATTAGGTGGTTTAGTCACTATTGTTCAGGGTTTATTCACTATTTATTCTTCTGGTAGAACAATTTAGGCTATTTTTGCCCCATAGCTCTTACTTAATCTCATTCAGAGTAACCCTCTGCCTCAGTTCATGCAGGGTTGTGAGCACTGCCTAGTTTTCCCGTGGCAGCATGACACTGAAATATTATTACCTAATTAAACTGCATTTCCCTGGTAGCAAGCAGTTCCCATTTGTTTTAAAGACATATGCTTTTGTTGTGCTGTTGGGGAGGTTAGCAGTGTTTGTGCAGATATCTGAGAAAAACACAAAGGGAAATGAACTTAAAATTTACATCTCAGTACACATTTTTATTCTTTATGTAATTTGGACTGAGCTGAGATTGTCTGCTCACAAAAGGCCTGGTACTGGGAATAGCAGGACTGTTATTATAGGCAGAATTCAAACACATTGGCAGAATCTGTGGGAAAGTTTGTCCATTTTAGTCCTGGTTTTACTGGATGGTGAAACATTCCTTGAATAGTCAGTATGCTGGCCCAAGGCCTGAAATGTCGCTAAACCCTTCTTTTTCCTTTATCTTTTATAGTGAAAGCTGACAAGTAGATGAACAAGACGGGTTACTTACAGCAGGCATTTGCCCCATCAGCTGCAAACTGGTCGAGGTTATCAGCCTGTTTCCAAGCAAGGAACATGGGAAAGTGTATGATGAATCTAAAGGGGATGTAACACCCTACATAACATCTTTCTTGCAAGTTGTAATCCTCTGCAACATTTTTCTCCTCCTTAGAAAAAACATCCGTTGTATTTTCAGTCACTGGATTTTACCTCCCATTTTGTAAGATACCATCTCCAGGACTATGACATGTAAACAGAATGGTTACTATTATATTTCAAGAATGTGCAACTTTGTCTTTTTTTTTTTCCCTGCATGATGAACAGTACATCATCGACTCTGCCTTAAAGATTACTTTCTCTTAAAATGCTTGTTCTCACTTTCAGAAATTGAAAGAATAACAAATCAGAGAGAAATTAAACTTATATCTTCAAACCACCCTTACACTTTTTTCTTCTTTTGCTCAAAAATTTCAAGGTATACCTCTACTTTGATACCTATTTTGGTGACCAAGAGTCTGAAAAATATCTGCTTGGTTTTTTTCTATTGTTTTTCTACAGCTTCTCAAGGCTTATCAAATTTTGAATATGGGAAAACACTGAAATTTAGCTTTTTTAGAGAGTTCATTGGGTTAGGAATAGATTTACACTTTTAAAAATATTTGCTTTTGTACATATAAAAATGCACATTATTTTAAAATAAAAAGTAAAAAATTAAACAAGAATTTATTAAAAAACTTAAAATTCTGAACTTGTCATCAGAAATGTCTTCTTTTATTCATTTGCAATATTTTTGTCTTCCTTTATAAACTTTTACTCTTCATTTCATAATCTTTCACAACTGAGCCCACCTCAAAACAGATGAGAATAGTGACACTAGGGAGTCAGAGTTCAGAGCTCTTGTTATAGCTATTTCTGAGCTAACTAGAATGAAACAAAATTCATCTTCAGTCAGTGTTCGTCTGTCTCTCTGAAATGCAGAATTCTTCTATTCCACCACTGTTTTTCTCAAATTTGAGGTATTTTCATGTGTATGAGAGAAACAACATTGATAAACAGTTACCTTTTCATTCAACTTTCCTTTATTTCTGTCAGTATAAGGCATCCTCTCCAGTAATTTTTGCATAGAGAAGGATTTTATTGTGAGACACACTATTGGAAATGAAGCATTATAAAATAAAGTTTCAGAATCTTGAGCAGATTACAAAAGGGATTCTTTTTCACTGAGAAATTATGTTATTTTCTCATTTATTTAATCATGAGTTAAAGCAAACCAAATGTCTTAAAGTCTTGGAGGAATGAAGACTTGGAAAACATTAAAATGTTTTGACAGCAGTTTATGATTATGTTGACATATCATAATATAAAATTATCCGCTATAGAAAATACTAATTTTACTGTGCTATGTCAAAATGAATGTCAAAAAGCTAGCTGAGGAAATTAAAAAAAAATGTTGCTGGATCTAAATAAAATATTTTGATGTTGTCAAAAAGTAAAGAAAAAAAATTACAAATATTTTGACACTTGCAGATAAATGCCTTAAAAATCAACATATTCCCTTGAGACTTTTCATTTTGATGGAAATTGAGATTTCTGGACTAAAACTCATCTGTCAAAATATTGTCACCTTGTCTAAGTGATATCATATTTGTAGCCAAATTTCTGTCTCAGGCTGAGCTTCCACACTGAATAGCTCTCTACCTCACTGTCTCACCTACCAGGGCAGGCTTGATCCAGAGCCAGTCTGAACCAAGAGCCACGTTTTTGTCAAATTAGCTCATGCACATGAGACAGTTTTTGCACTAAAGTTAGGCTGTTGGAGGGAAGAGAATATTTAATCTTGTTTAAAGCCTGTTAGGACAGCATTACTGCTACAGGATGTTACAGGATGTTTTCTGACACAGTTCCACCTTGTGAGTTTGCACTTCACATCTTGAAGTGATTGTGGTTCTGATCTGGTAGCCACAAAGAGGGATCTTTTGGAGCAGTGGCTAATGGCCAATGCAAGTTGATATTCATGGGAAGAAGATATGGAGCCATGGCTAACACTGAAATGCCTCTTGAAAAAAACAATGCTTAAACAGAATTTAAATGGAAGATAAATTTTCAGCTGTGGTTTGACTCTTTTTTTCCCCAAGAATCGTTTATGTTTGTTGCCTGAGATTTGAAGGACCAGAAAGAAAGAGCTTAACCTTGTTCCTTATAAAAATGTCTGGTTCTCTACACAAGTGGTCAGAAGAGAGTGGGGCTGTGCGTGGCTTTCCCCAAACCCTCCCACAGCTCTCAGTATCCCTATTTTTGGGGTATTGTAAGATGTCCTAAAGCTGTTTGCTAGACTTACAGCCCATTCCATTCTCTTTTATCCCTCTGGTCAGTGAGGAATGGCACTGTAATTCATACTACACAACCATCTGACACAAGTCCTGACCTGCAAAACAGGATATTCAGGAAGGTGGGTGAACAAGCAGAAACAAACAGGAAGAAATAACCATTTTCTATTTTATTTTATGTTTACTGTGCAGAAGTGCACTTGAGTTAGCTCATCTTGACTACACTTTAGCTAAACTCTACTCCCAAGTCTTAATGACAAACCATAAATGTGATTTTTTTTCTATCACTGCATGCTTCAAGAGAACTTCACCCATTCATTAAGAAAATGGGTGTTGGAAATGAGGGTGATTCAGCATTCAGTACTTTTAGCTCTTTTAGTTAAAATTCAGTTATAATTTCTCTATAGAGCAAAGAGGGAGAGAGTGGAGAAAGAGTCTTAAGCCAAACATCTGTTGCAAGCATCTATGTTGTTTTAGTTCTGTAGACCTTTTCTTAGAAGTACTGGTAGAAAAGCAACCTGCTAAACACATGAGCCCTGTTTAGTCAGCATGGGACACAGCCAGATGGTTAAAAAAGACATGAGGAGGCCAAGCTCATGAGGTGTGGCCTCTTCACTTTTCAAACATATTTTTTTCTTTGTTGAGTAGACAGGCTCTTGGCAACTGTCTGTCACCCTAAGACCAGGAAAGGGCCAGTGCACACACACACACACGCACACACCTACCTGTGTCACAACCAGCTTGGAGGACTCTGGCTTTGATCTTCTTTTGTATGGAATTTTTTTTCAGCTTTTCTGAAGTAACTCCTGATTTATATTCCTATAAGTGTTATGCCCAGAAGGCATGGCACATGTTCTTATGCTCTCATATTTTATGGTTAACGAAAGCTTTTGGCAAAATTTCGTTAAAAAACTTGCCAATTTTGCTCTAGATAAACAGATACAGTTTTTGCACATAAAATACCCAAAGAATACAGCAACTTCTGGAGTCATATTTTCTTTTTATTTTCATAATCACTTGATATGTTTTATGGGCAACCATAATGATGGATTTATCCCACTTGAAAATACATAAAGAAACTTATTTTCTGATTTGGATAAATCTTCTTAAGAGAATTCTGGATTTCATTCTAATTTTATGGATGTATGAGTGTCTCAACATTTTATATTTCCCCATCTCTGAGCCTTTAATTAATTTTTCCTTCCCCTAATGATTATACATGCATGTACAAATTCTGCATTGTCTGCAAAGATTTCAACAGTGCTTGTATCATGCACAGTGATGTTTGGAAGGTCTTGGGATAATACAAAGCTTTTCAGGGATGGAAGAGGACCTTGTAGTATGCCTTTTTTGTGCATTATTAAATTGAGCTATACAGGAGAAAAGATTTAGAAGCATTTTTCTAATTGTCTTTCATAACTTTGATATACTTTGTTCTTGGGTCTAGTATGAAGCAGACAATTGCAGTGCAGCCATTCCTGCAGCCAGGACAGGGCCAGGTAAGGGACTGAGACTCCTTTTAGACAAAGCATTTGTCTGGGACAATTGTGGTTTTGGCTTTGTGACTGAGGAATCACCTTCACTCTGTGTGAATAGTGGGTTCTGCCACGGTGTTCAGTTCAGCCATTTGCATGTGCCTGGTGACTTGGGGTGTTAGTTGATGAAAGAGCTGCTGCTTCACAGACTTGGAAAGGAAAGCAGGGAGCTTTCTCACTGTTCTCTGGACCTGTGCACTTGTGTTAGTACTCATGTTCAGTGGGAAGATTGCCTCCTCCAGGACAAGTGTTTCAGAGCTGACAGGTAATGGAGGAGAAATAGGCTGCCTGTTGATCCTGAGAAGGGTTCTGCAGTTTCAGTTCACTGTCTCTGAAGTTGCCTTTAGTTCCCTGGTGACAGAAACCCTGTTCTGACCTTTGACAAGAAACAACTAGGAGAGAGTCCATCAAAACCATCAAACTATGCAACTTTCCTTGTATATTTTGGCAGAAGTAGCTCTTCTTGTTGTCATAGATGGCAGGTCCTGTATCACTCCAAAGGGTAATAGAGGGTCACAGTCACTACCAATGTAGCAAGAAGGTATAAAAGCTCTTGACATCACCTTTTTAAAAGTACTGAGGTATTCTGAACATGGTAAACACCACACATTTGACCACTGATATTACAGACTTTCATGCATTTCTCTTCAAAGCTTCAACATAATCTGGACTTAATATATTAAGTAGAAAACGTAGCTTTCTTCTCTTACAAAAGTCAGTCTTACCTAGGATTTTGAAAGTGAGCCTTTGGCCTTTCTGGTTCACATCTCAGCATGGAAAGAGCACAACTTTTCAAAAGTGTATGTGGAGAGAGTCCTGTTTACACTCCCAGAGTGTACTGCCTCCAGTGTCAACAGGGTTAAACAACAGCAAAATCATCAGCAACTAAAGCAAGCCTCTTATATCTTCAATAAAAACAAAAAACATAGTTACTTAGCTGACCATAATATTGTTTCTAAAAACTCAAGAGCAGTTATCAAGGCAATAACACAAATTAAAATATGCACAATACATATATGTATTGCTGTGCCTTCCACACTGGGTTACGTACTGTACATACATTGATGAAAATAATGTTATGGATACTATGCCAGACTTCCTAACACCAGGATATAGAATTGCTTTCCCAAACACAAACTTCCTCAACATATGCAAAACTCTTCCCACTGATACAGAAAGTGGTATGTTTGTGGCTTATTGCTGTCATTGAGATTACCAGATAGTTCTTTTCATAAATCAAATGGGAAACAGATGGGAAATGGAGGTTAAAGTGCTGAAAGGAAAATCTACAGAGAGTGGATAACTGTATTTCCAGTTAGCTGACAGTCTGGGCAGGTTGGATTTTATATTGCTTCTGAATTTTCTGTTCACACCTGGTGAAGGGGAATTAATTTTTTTTTCAGACTGAACCAAACCTGTAAAAGTGGAATTTTTTAGTTCTTTTTCTGCACATAATCCAAAATTTAAAGCTGAGTGTTTATAAGGATTTCCAGCACATTACTTTCTACACTCTGCTTCAAGCAATAGCTGCAGTTTTTGCTGGTGTGCACTGAAATTGCCTATAATTAAAATCATTAGGAGAGTCTCTCTAAGCAAGAGGACATTTAACATTTCTCAAATCACATCTGCATGCATCAAAGATGTGTGGGAGACAGACTGGACATCATGGATCTTATTTTAATTTAGTAAAAAGAGTAGCAAAACTCAGATTTGATGTTAGTGGCAAGATGTCATCTCTGCTGCCAGGGATGCATGAACAAACCACATTATCACAATAGAAGTATCATTGGAACCAGTGGAAACAGAGATTATAAACAGCCATAATGAAAAGCAGTTGCTTACAGGTGTCTTTATAGTTTTTGTGTCCCTATACAAATGAAAGCACATAATTTGTCATACATTTTCTGCCTTTGCCAGCTGGTTTTCCCTTAGCTGACTCAATCTAGTCTTTGCTTTTAAACTGGGTCTGCACAAGAGATTCCTAAAAAAATTATGCATTAATAACCATTTATCACATAGTGCTAGCAACTTCTGCAGTTATAAAATGTAATAAATGTTCAGTGAGTCTCATGTGTGATGGGACACCATGGTGCCCTCTGTGGTGCTAAGCTGGAAGTCAAGGCAGCAATGCCCAAGTCAGACCAAATGAATGCCTGAATATATCTTGCTGTACTAGAAAATCTCTTTTCCAAAAGGCTTTGGTGACAAACACTTTGCAAGATTTCAGTGCTTATTGAATGAATTTTAACAACTTGTTTTTGTGTAGAAAATGGAAAGTGATAGCAGGAATTTGAAGGAAAGAAGTGTCTGTTCAGATTTACTTTCATCGTAATATGTTTTCAACTGAATTGGCCTTTTAAAATACATACAGCTGCTCAGTAGGAAAGCAGGCAAAGCAGGCACTGCAGGACTGATGCCAACATTTTTCAACTGTCCAGTTAAATCAAAGTAGTTGGGAAGTCTGTGATTGGTACATTCCAGTCAGAATTGTATTTATCAGTCCCTGAAAAAGGAACAGTCTCATCTGTCACTGGCTGGTAAACAATAGCCTTTCCCAAATCCCAGTGAAGAAAAAGAAAATAGATTCCCATAGGACTTCAGAGGAAGATTAGGATAGTGACCAAAGAGATTTAGAAAGCTTTCTGCTGCTCAGGACAATATGACAAACCCTTGGGCAACCTTAAAATGGGACTCAGGAGAACATCCACTTAATGATTGTGATACAAAGAAAAAGAAAAACAAGTAATTCTCTCTTCCCAAATACAAACAAACCTCAGAAATTTCATGAGAGCAAGACCATAAAATTTTCAGTAAAAAATGTAGGATGCGTAATGAATGATTGTTTAAACAAATGTTCTAACTTTACAAATTAATGCTTCTGATGATGACACAGAGGAAAATAAATCTCTCTCTTTTTTTTCTTTTTTTTTCTTTTTTTTTTTTCTTTTTTTAATTATGAAACATCACGTTAAGGAATAGAGATGTGGAAAACAGATCAGCTCAAAGGACAGAGATATCTTCCCATAAATTCTTCTGCTGCCAAGTGAGAAAGAAGGAAGAGAAGATGGAGACCGTTCTGAGAGATGGTACTTTTTGTTTGAAGAAGAAAGCTCTGATTACTTCTGATATTGCAGTGTCAGTTGGCTAGGTTAAATGATTGCCAGACTCTGTGAAACAACATTTGGCAGGATTTATCAAGTTGTTTGTGAGCTAGTTGGGAGATAGGCAGGAGAATCTCCACTGAACTAAACTTCGATAAGTAATTTCAGTCTATAGAACATGACAAAGAGAAGAGATTAATCATAGAATTATGGAATATTTTGGTTTGGAAGAGACCTTAAAAATCCTCTAGTTCCATTCCCTCTGCCTTGTGCAGGGACACCTTCTACTATACCAGGTTGCTCAGAGCCCCATCCAGCCTGGCCTTCGAGCACCGATAGGGTTGGCACATCCAAAACCCTTCCAGGCAACATGTTCCAGTGCTTCACCACCCTCGCAGCAAAAATTAACAGTAGCAACTTTAAAATATCAGTTGCTACAAAGATAACTGGAAGGAAAGAAGCTCTGGAAGGAAAGAAGCTCTGTTATATAAATGGCAGGGGAGTGTATAGCAGCAGTTTTACCAATTGCTGCACTTATCCTTGGAGAGAGCTCTTTGTCCAGGTTGTGTCTCTGCAAGAAACAGACATTCATTAAGATAAGTCACAAAGGAAGACAGAAGAAAGTAATTTTCCCTCATGATGATTAAACCCTCACTTCTGAATTTTTTTAATTAAAACAGATTTTTATAACATTTCCCATATCCAAAATAAATTATTTCTTTCCTTCTAAAAATGTAATCTTGTCCCAGTGAAAATACCAGTTCTCACAGATATGCATTTTTCCACAAGAATTTTGTTTTCATTTGAAAATATTGTTCAAAGAAAAAGATGATGTATTATCATACAAAGAGGAACAGCTAAAAGGCACAAGCATGAGTAAATACACCAAAAGTTATTTTATTTTTTATGGTTTCTCTTCTCATCTTAATCAGGATCTGTTGATAGGAACGCAAGGGAAAAACCATAGATAAACATGTAGAAATTACTCTGTATCAGGTTCTTGGTGTTTATTTAATGGATTTAGTGGCATTGGTTGACAGTGCCTAAAGAAATTTAGAAAGCAGTGGTTACAAGTGGAAATCTGAACAACAATATTTTTGTGAAAACACTGAATCTGGTCTGTCATGACTAAGAAGACATTTAGAAAATAGCCCAGATAACTAAATATTGGAAAGTTTTCTTTTTAGTTTATTAAAAGGGATCAAATGAGGGGAAAGAAGGCTGCAAATGCATCATATCATGTAATGGAAGTATATGGTTCTTTCATATCTACAGCTGAAGACCTGCATTTTTTGTGGAAGAATTGCACTTTACTAGCTACAAGACAGCAAACAGGACAAAATTAAATCTTGTTTTATCGAGGGGCTAGACTAGACAACCTCATGGGCACTTTCTATCTATGATTTTCACAGTTTTATACTGAAACCAACAGAGTTATTCTTGAGGTCTGGAGGAATGAGTAACAATTTGAGGAGATACATTCTCTATAAATAGTGGTGTTATGATTGGGACACTTCGTTCTCACAATGGGAATGTTCTTTAATGGCAACAGAGCAGCCTCTGTCCCTGTCTGTGGCAGGGCTATTGGACAACATGGTTTTAAAGGTCAATTCCAACCCAAACCATTCTGGGATTATTAACTTTAAGTAAAATATGAAAGACTTGTGAAGGTCAGGAGCTACTGTTTCCTAATAAAGAAATAAAGTTACTTTTCTAAAATACTTATATGTATTTGGGGTTGTAATGGCAAAGTTGGACCTCATACATGCTAAGTTACCGTAGATTTCTTTGTATGATAGTTAACTCGGCAACATGCTACCATCTGCAGATTAAAATTTAAATCTGCAACTTTAAATAGATTTAAGATATAGCAGAATTAAGAAAATGCTGTAAGTGGTAAGCAGTTCTCATTTCCATATTTTAAAATTGATTTTATAAAATATTCACCCAAGAAAAATAGTGCACATTTTAGAATCTTATGGGAGTCTGTACACATCATCCTTTTTCTCCCCAGGCAATTTTGAACATTAAGAAGTTAAGAAAAAACCCAGGAAAGTGTTAAAAAATTTTAATACTTTTATGAAAGGGATCTGTACCAGGATTTTATGAATCCATATAAATCTATATTGCACAATAAGGTGACGACAATCTTTTGTCTGTCCATTGAGCAACTTTGACAAAAAGAAATAGAGTTTTATATTCTTACAACTTGCCTAAATAACTGTAGGTGTCTTTCACATTTTCAGAAAGAAAAATATGTAGAATGAAATTGCATCAAACAACAAGCCAAACTTTCAGAAGAATGCTTGAGTTCTTAAAAATATTGTCAGTCTAGTTTTCAAATTTGAAGAAATTTGAAGAAAGAAGCAATTTTGAACAAATTTAAGAAACAAATTTGAACAAATTTGTCACTTTCAGACAAGAAGGAGGAAATAAAAGTTTACTTATCTAAAAACCTGGATAAAGTGAACTGGTTATTTGTCCTTTGCATACAATGCAAGCTGGTATGCCCTTATGTATGAGTAGTAATGTATGCACATTCATAAATGCATTTCTGTGGTCATAGAATTAACTATCACACTATCATGTACATGACCAGGAGAGTATTTGGCAAACTTCTTGTGCTCTGCTTTGCAAAACATATTCTTTGACTGTTGTTCTTTGATATGTCATGATGACTCTTGCTTGTCTTCATATGCTGCCACATGGTTGGAAAGTGAAGTAGAATTACTTATCACTTATCACTTGATTTCAGTCTTGGTTGTTGGATGGTTTGGTTTAACAATGGTGAACACATATATTTTACTTTGGGGAAAGGGTGGCCTTGGACTGATATTTGACTCAATAATGGGTCACATAAAATGTTTTTATAAATAAGTTGCCTTTGTTCCTGAATGTTCTTCTACTCCTGTTTCAGCTCACAGTAAAAATCCATTCTTCTAATTAAGGGTCTTGATTCTATTTCCCATATTTAGGATCAGAACTGAAAGACCTCAATAGTACTGTAACATTGCAAATGTCATGTAGTCACCTGTAGAGAATGTTTAGTTATTCTAATATTTAGCAAGCAGGTCAACAAGAAATAAAAAGCCTAACTATAGACTTGGTCTATGAGCAAGCCTGAGTGTCTGACTCTCTGGTTACTGAGCATCACGTGATGGGACTTATTACACAATCTGAGGACTCCTGACCTGGCAAAGCACAGCATTGTCTGTCACAGCCTGGCAGCTCAGCGAACTGCCCCGTTGCATCTGTCTTTGTGCAGCCTGATGCAAGTCTCTGACGGTGTTCAGATGGCAGAATATATATTTAATCTACTGTTCTAATTGTTTGAACTGGGTTAAAAAACAGAAAAAAACAGAAGAGATGGTGAAAGAATGGTTCATATGCTGGCCACACAGCAGGCATCACAGACACCCCTGTTTAAAACATCATGAGTTTATTGATCGTGCAAGATGCCAGGTTGATTGGGACTGACACAGTATTTACTGACTATGAAATGTAAATGCCTAAAGCTGGAGGCTAGCTCCACACAGAAGTTTATTTCATGCAGTTTATGGAAATTTTATTGCTGAATATTACTACCAAAAAAAAAAAAAAAAAAGTGTGGACATTTCTACTGGTTTATGTTCTGTTTGTGAAATTATAGCCCACATCCATGAGATTTTCTTTGCTCCAAACCTTCCTGGGCAAATGGTTTTCTCACTTGGGGAATGAGGTTTTAGAAGGAAAACATTGCAACTGAAATAGGTCCCAAGCATCTGTGTGGAGTGAGAATAGTTTATAACTGATGCATTTAGCATTTCATCAGAAGCTTGTAAAGTCAGATTTGGCAGGCGAAAGCATGGTGTGATAATCTCAAACTCATCCTGCTTTGGGTGTACTGTAGTAAGCAAATGTACCAAAGGTATGAGAACTGTTACAGTGTGTGGTACAGCATCCTGGGCAGTGTTCTCATCAATAAAGTAGGTTTGGCTTTCCCTTTCTGTAGTATGAATTTCACAGCCATTTAAATTAATTGACTAGAATGAAGCGAATTCTCATCTACATACCCTCATGCAAATCTTAAGAGAATAAGGCCCTAACTGGAAATAGGGAGCAGCTTTGGGTAGTGCTGTTTTTTGCCCTGACATTTACCTTTGAATCAACAGAGACTTTTGGGGTAACTGGAGGACTATTTCTGCTTATCCTTAGTTCCCTTGTATGTCTCCTTTTCAGTGTTGGAAATACAAAAGTTCTAAACTGAGAAACTATCTTCATGGTTGGCACCAGTTTAATTATCAGCACTTCCATGATGTCTGAAAATGTAGGAGTCCTGGGATAAATAAGAAATAGCTTTTCTCAAGGATGCGGCAGAGATAGCACCAAAGTGACCAGAGATAATTGTGAAGAAGAGATAAAAATGGCTTAAGAGAAAGTCACTGAAACTTGCAGATAAACACAGGCTGGTATCATTCTCTCAGGTTTCCTTGCTGGTTTGATGTTCAACTCTGATAATTGCAGATTACTAGCTAGCAACTTGGAGTTACCAGGTACGTGTCTTTTAACTTACAATGATGAACAAACCATTTTTAATTGTTTTTTTTTTTCCCTTGAGTCTGAGAAGCCTGGGTACAGCAATACCAAGCACACAGATCTACATAAAGGCTAAAAAGAAAAGTTTGTTTCCTACTGTTTAGGGTAGGAAAAATCTTTTTGGAGAAGTCAGGAGAATGCAGGAGTACAGAAGTATGTGTACACATGGAAAACACATATCTTTCTGGATTATGACAACTTACTTTTATGTCTCCTGCAGCAGAGCTAAATTTGGAAATTTTATCCTGCAGGAAACTTGCGTATTCTAACATTTGCTTTTTTCCTTAAATCAGGACAAAAATATTATAATGATAATTCCAGAAAAAATATGAATCTGAAGATATTCTGACATTCCTTAAGTTGAAGCTTTATCTTTCAGCTAATTCAAGTAAGAAGAGGTGCTTTATTTTTTTTTTATTACTTTCAAAATTAAGTTGTGTTTTCCTAGTAACACCTCACTTCAAAGGGACTGGAGTTTGAGGTCCTGAGCAATGTTCCTGTGATGGAGCTGGAGTTGAGGGTCATATCCATGCAGGCATTACAAGTTTCACTTTGCATCAGGCTGTTGTAGACTTTAGTCCTGCATGAAGTCTGGCCTGGAGAGGCAGACACTAGGCTTTCTTCTCACAAAGTGATGTGCAGATGGTGGATTTGAAACAACATTCCTGAAGCACTTTAGATAAAAAAGCATGTCAGATAAAGACCTGAAAAAAATGTCTCACTTGTTTTTTCAGTAGAAAGTCTTGGTCCATTAGCTAGCTTTTTTGAAGCAAGCATTTTCCTGAACTCTGCACAAACAAAGACTGAAGATATGAAAACTCTGAGAAACCTCCTTCTCTCTCAGTTACACTGTTTGCAAGACTTTTTTCTCCCTGGAAAACCACATTCTGTGAGCACCATAACCTAAAACCTTCATAGCAGCAGCACCTCTGCACAGGGCTAGCTCCTCCAGAGGAAGATCTCCTTGGCTTACAAGTATTTATCTAATTTTTGTATCCTGCCTTGACAATATCATGTCATAAAACCTCTCTTATTTCAAAGGCTATTCCTGTGCCTTTGTGAGGCCTTGGTTTTTTGATGCTGAAAATATTTCTTTTTGGTCTGCACACATACATGTGCTCTATACACACTGCGCATGCAGGAAGAGACATGATGCCCAGGTTCTGTGGGCTTTGTGGCTATGGACGAGGGCACATTTTAGTGTGCTAAATGGTGTAGCCTTGGGGCAAGATGTAGTTAAGATTTCATGGACAGTTTACACTGTCATATATGGATGAAGAGGACATAGCAAGCATTTAAATCTTGTTTCCGTGGGTTTGCAAACATCGCCGATATTGTATTACCTGAAGTTGGATATTAGTCACCATAGTCACTTACACATTTTATTTTTTATCCATGGTTGCTCACAGTTTTTTAAACCCGTGTGAGGTCAAGACCTTCACTAGCATAAATTGATATCGCCATATTTAAATTAATTAAGCTGTGTTAGTTCATACTGTCTAAGAACTGGCTTTCATAAAATTTTAGTTGTTAATTGCCAGGGCAATTGCTAATGTCCCTATTTATGAAAAGTTCTGACAATAAGATCAATTCCTTTGTACTTGGAATTCATGTTGTGTTTGATTAGATTTTAATTAATTAGACAGAAGATTAGACATGTTTGTGGTTAGTGTTCTAATTAGCAAATACAACTCTCCTCTGACAATGTATCTTCCCACCTTCCCCAAGGAAAGGAATTGTCCTTGTTATTTATCCTGTCCAAAGCATGCAAAACTTTGAGATAGGCAAATAAGTAAATCATTTGGCTATAAATGCACTTTTTTTTTTTTGTTGTCTGAGCAAAACTAAATGTGGCAGCATGCTTTTATTGTAGAGCTATATTATATTTAGCTATGGATGTTTGTTAGAAAACACATGCCCTGAAAAAGTGTCAATGTCTGGCAATGCTTTCCACATGGTCTATACTTTGACTTTAAGATCTGAAATGAAGATGTATATATTCTGTCTTCTGATGAAATGGACTAGCAGCTGTTGATGGTCACAGCTGTGGAGTGAATTAACTGTAGAACAATCTTAATTCATACTTTTGAGAAATGGTCCAGGCAATCTTTCCCTAAAATAAAATCATTCTGAAAAGCAGTAGCTTCTGGCTCCCAGGTAGGACATGTTTATTTAAATATTGTCAAAGTTAAATCACTTATATAACCAAAGTATTTATGTAGTTGGTAGATGTTAAAAATATCAGGTGCAGCATACATTTTTATTAAAATATCAGAAGAAATATGGCTTCAAAGTGGATGGGCTGAAACCTCAGGAGACTTATTTCTAGCAGTACAAGATTATTTCTAGCTTATTTCCGGCTTTACAAGATCACTTGTATGACATGCAATCATTGTATCATTTCTATTATTCTGAAACACTGGAACGAACATGAACACTTTTCATTGCTTAAATGGTTCTAAAGGAAACATTTTGAGCTTTGTCCATCTTATTTCATTAGAAAACAGTTGGACATTGAAAATGTTTTTATGGTTTACCACGTTCCACTGGCAAAATTTTGAAGGGAGTGGATTGTTGCACCATCATTTTGAAGAATTTGGACAGCTAAGTTTTTCAAGTATCCTGGAAAAGTTGTCTTGGAGGCAATTCTTTTAATCAGTGACTTTAACATGTTTCTGCCAATGTATATTATTCCAGTCTCCTGCAGAACCATCAATAAATTTCATCAGTTTAATATTTAGTATCCACCCTCTGTAACTGGGAAAAGGCAATGCCATAAGCAAAAAAGAAACACTCAAGATAGTTACAAGTACTTGAGAAATATCTTCAGATCTTTCAACAATTGGACAAGTTATCCACATTCTTTCAAAATGCTTAAAGTTTATTGGCATGTGAACTGCTTAGCTGAATGGATAGATGAAAAAAAAAAAAAAAGATAGAAATATTTTGCAATCACTTTGGGCAATTTCTTTCTCCTTATTCCGGGAATGGTCTAGTTAATTAGCATGCTTTAAACACAGCATTTGGCTGTCTGATCTGCACAGATGTACAATTTGTGCTTTGCTGGTGATCCAGCTACAAACATGCCACAATCCAGCTGCTTTCTGTGTATTGGCTGAAGCAGTATGTTTACTGCTACATTAAAACTTTTTAAATTTTAAAATTTTTTTGAAACTTTTAATTTTTAATTTTTTTAAAATTTTATTTTTACTTCTATTTTTTTTTCTTAACTTTATCAGACACAAGTCAGGAACTTGATTAATTACATTTTAATAAAAACTATTTTACCTCAGGTGACTTTGCCAGAGATGATGCTATCAGTATGATACAAAATACCCTCATGAAAAAAATAGCTTTGACAGCAAATCCTAGCAATAAGTAAAAAAAAAGTCCATCAGTACAATTTCACTTGTCTAAAAAATTGTTTTAACATAGTCTGATTTCTGTTCTTCCTATTTTGAAGAGCTGAACAACTTTCTAAGGGTTCCATAAGACAGAATATCCTCACACAGCATTGAGAAGGTGTAATAGATGCACACTTTAAATCACAGAGTCTCAAGAATCTGGTGGAGAAAGCTTCTTTAAGACTAGATACTATATTTAACCACAGCAAAATTACATACCCTTTCAACTTCACATATATTTGGTGTTCCTCAGAGGGAGCACCCACATACATTGGTGAGTGCCCTCTCCATGGCAGTAGATGGCTGTTATCTGTGACATTATTCACTCAACTAGTTGTTTGAGTTTTTTCTGTTATAAAAATACAAATTTCAAGCTATGAAGAAAAGGGGCAGAAAAAGGGAAACACTATAGCAACAGAGTTTGAGGCTACGTGCAGCAGTTACAGAATCACAGAACTTCAGACAATTCTTCTCTCTCCAGCCTGTCATGGTCCCTGGTGTATTTGTCACTCCTCACAGCTTTGTGCCATCAGCTCACTTACTGAGGAGTCATCTGACCCTTCATCCAAGTCTTATCCAAGATGGATAAGTTAAACAATACTGGGCCCAGTATTGAACCTTTGGGTATACCACTAGTGACAAGCCTCCAACTAGACCCTGTGTCTGTGATCTTCTGGGATCCGCTGTTCAGCTAGTTCTCAATCCACCTCACTGTCCACCCACCCAGTCCACACTTTCTCAGTTCACCCATGAGGACACCGTAAGGCTCCAAAAAACTTGCTTAATAAGGTTTGTAACAGGGCTTACTGTTTTTCATGTACTCTGAGTTGGATGAACGAGAGGAATAATAACAAGATATTCTGAAGAGGACAAAACAGCAAAAAAAATACTTTACTGGCAACTTCAGAAAATCAAACAACTTTGGTAAGAGGTTTAGAACAAAAATTAGTCAAAACACTTCTCAAAGTATTAACTTGGCCCATTCTACTTAGCAAACTTTAAGCCTATTCGATTTCAACTTAATCCAAAATTCCAAGTAGTAGTTAAAAGAAGAAAGAGAGAAAGACAGAAAAGATACAGAAAAGATTTGGAAAAACACACATATGGCTACCAACTCTGGGTTCCAATGATGATAGAAACTCCAAGAAGAGCTAGGGTCCAGACAATATGATGACCTTTTGTTCTGCCTTAAATAGCCTTTTGCCTTCTTGGGCCCTTCTCCCAGGTGGGATTTTCAGTCATTTGGCCACTCAGGAGCTTAGGGGCTCCAGGGGCAGGTATGGACCATTACCTCTGGTGTGCCATAATTGGTAGCGACTGCAGGGCTGGGATATGGGCTCTAGGGGTGTAGGGTAGGGCACTGCCTCACGTGGACTAGGCCCAACCTGTCCCTTTCCCACACATATGCATCCCAAAATGTCTCGAGGCATTAGTCTTTCCAAACTCTCACAGATGCTGCGAGACGGTGCAAAAAGCCTTGCTAAAGTCAAGATAGACAATACCCACTGCTCTCCCCTCATTCATTCAGGCACTTGTCTCATCACAGAAGGCAATCAGGTTGTCCAAGCATGATTTACCTTTAGTGAATCCATGCTGGCTATTCTCGATCATCTTGTCATCCATGTGGATAGAGATGACCTCTAGAGTGAGGTGCATCATCACCTTTCCAGGGGTTGAGGTGATGCTGGTTGGTTGGTACTTCCCTGGGTCCTCTTTCTTGCCCTTTTTAAAGATGAGGGTGACATTGGCTTTCTACCAATCCTCAGGGACATCTCCTGATCTCTATAACCCTTCAAAGACGATCATGAGCAGCCTCACTGTTGTGTCCACCAGCTCTCTCAGCACTGTAGATGCATTCTGTCGGGGTCCACAGATTTGTGCATGTCAAATTTGTCTAGCTCTTTAACCCAATTGTCCTTGACTGAGGGAAAGTCTTCAGCTGTGAGGCTGATGGTGACTTTTCTGTGTAGAAGTCATACTTTGACTAGTAATATATCATCTCTGACACAGAATTGTGAACACACCTATGAACACATCAACAGTGTTATTAATCAAACTGTTTGTATACAGGAAGCCTTTATCCATGATGCATTTGTTTTCTTCTAAAAATATTTGGTTTTTTTCTGACTGCAGTTTCTGGTATCCCAAAGGAGCACCTGTTCTTTTTCCATTTTTCTTCTCCCAAAGAAAGGACAATTATTACAAAATCTATCACTGTAAGATTAAGGTCATATTTTATTCAAACAGTTTAAGGGACTAAAGTCACATTCTGTACAGAAAAAATAACCTGCAATACTGGCAGAAGAAATGAAATTTTCTGTCATCTAAAGTAGGCCAAAATTTTGTATGAAATATTTATGCAATTATAGAGTTGATAGTGAAGTCCCAAAAAATTATAACTGCAAGATCTATTTTCTGAAAAATGATGCCTCTGAATCTTGTGCATGTAGGAGTAATGCTTTCAGTGTAATTTTTTTTATGTTATCATAAATGCATAATAACATTGACAGGTTGGACCATAATGGCAGCTTACAGAAAGTTTTCATTAGACAATATATACATATAATATATTTAGGGGTCAAGATGGTTCCCCCCATATTCCTCATTACTTTTCTGTGCCTGGGTGCCATTTAAACCTAAGAAGTTACAGAGGAGCAGGAGGAGCTCTGTGCTGTGATTAAATCCAGTAATGGTTTTAAACTAAAAGAGGGTATATTTAGATTAGATATAAGGAAGAAGCTTTTTACAATGAAGGTTTTAAAACACTACAGTAAGTCGCCCTGCGAGACAGTGGATGTCCCATTGCTGAAAATATTCAAGGTAAGGTTGGATGGGGATATGAGCAACGGGATCTAGTTGAAGATGTCCCTACTTGTTGCAAGGGGAGTTGGACTAGTTGACCTTTAAGGGTCCTTTCTAGCCCAAACTGTTGTATAATTCTATGATTCTGTGGTTCCCAAGATGGCCATGGTGCCATGGCCCTGGGGCAGGGTGAGGCTGCAGAGAGGTGGGGAAGCCAGCAGGGAAGCTGGAGTCAGTGTGGTCATGGCCTTAGGCATGGGATGAGCCCTGCCCTGATGCTACAGCACCTGCCTGGAGCAGACATTGCTGATAAGCAAAAGCAGGCCTATGAATAAACCAAGTGTGTCTGCTCTCCCTCAGTCCAAGAAAACAAGTTTTTTTTACAATTTAGAGGGGTAGGACTGTCAAGAGTTGTCACACTGGTTTTACCTTTGCTCCCAAGAGGAAACATTATAGTATAGCCATAAATGTCAGCACTCTGGGCCAAGCAATAACTTTTAATGCCGCCGTAACCAAGGGGCATTTAGAAACTTTGTGAGGGAAGTTTGGGACTCAGCCATATGTATGCACATCAGCTCATATATAAATTCAGTCGTTTCTTAGACTTCCTCAATAAGAATTTATTCGCACTTCAAACTGAAAGTATGAGATTTATGACTTTCAAGCACTGCTTAGTTAAAGCATGTAGCAGCATGCCTGCTTTTCTATGCCATTGGAGCACAGCATTTCCATCCTCTCACCTTGCCTCTTCTCTTCATATTTTAGGTTCTACTGAGACAGCACCACAATTGCCTCTTGCTTTAAGGATGCATACTGGCATGTGAGTACTGGCTTGCTCAGTACTGGGATGAGAGCCACAGCTTCTTTCTCTGTGGCAACCAAACATCTGTCTGATGTAACAATAAACCTTTATGCATGATTTGGGACAAATTTCAATTAAAGATTAGGAGTTAAAAGCCTTTATATTCCTATTTGAATTCCTTGTTCCTGTCCATTCAGACCTACGCACACTTGTGTGCTGGGGCAGAGCCTTGCAGTACAGTAATTAGCCATGCTGGTGATTACCCTGTAAACAATAGTGGGGGGTAAGAGTTACTCCTGTTTTGAGTGACTTCTGAATGTGCCAGCCTGGTGGACGGTACAAGTCAGTTTGACTTCTAATGACCATGAGTCACTGATGAGGAGAATTTTGTGTCCTGGCAAATCAGTAGGAAAGAAAGGCTTTACCATGCTATTTGCTAAACATTCAGCACTTTTGCAGCAGAAGAATTTCTAAACAGCAATTAGACCCCTGTCTCCCTTTAAAATCAGCATTTGGGGGCTGCCAGTATCTTAAAGAGCACACAAACAATGGCTTTGTTTTGGACCTGTTGGGACAAAACACCCTTCTGTGCTAGAGGAGAGAGAAAAGGCAAAGGTGAACAGCTGAGGAGATGCAGAAAGAGCTGCTGACCACCTTGAACTGAGCTCTCCATTGTTGTATATGTAACCAGAGATACTGATTCTTGTCTGAATGCCATAACCTGGCCTTCTGAGTTTCCTCTGTGCCATGTTGTTCACAGCTGCACAGGGAGCTAACTCAGTTGACTATTCAAAGTCCTTTGACAGCAGGCTGACTGTCAAAGTCTACCCATATCTCATTTCCAAAAAAAGTCCCAACCAACAAGGAAATGCAGAGATAGGTATTCTCTTCCAAGTTAATAGTGTATGCACTCATAGGGGAAGGAGCATATTACATTTCAATAATTATTTTTCTTTATTTTTTTACTCTAAAACTAGAAATATGGTGGCTTTATAACCCCTAACTTTCTTCTCCTAAATGTTCTCCACAGTCAGTTTGTTGTCATCTGTAACTCATTTCTTTGTCTGTTAAGTGTAATGGCAGAGGATAATGTGTTGTTGGTTATAGATCACATCAGAATTAGGAGCCCTTCAGTCACGTCTGGAAAAGTATTGTTTGCTTGAATAATAAATGAACTCTTATAGCCAATGGCACTTTCACATAGGTATCCTAGGTGATGTAAGGGGTAGAAATAAAACCACTGGCAATCAACAGATACATCTAGGCCCATTCCTGAAGAAAATAATTATTTCAAGTTCTCTACTGAATCACCTTAAGGTTCAGTGGACCAACAATTAAAGTGTAATGGAGCATACTAAAAACATTATACAGTTCCTGCAAAATTATTTGCTTATGTTGCAGGCCCTGGAAACTCTCCTGACTGCCTGCTGCAGACAGTTTCACTGACTCAGAGCTGAAGGTAGGGAGCTCTCAGGCCTTCCCTGAAGAGGTCAGGTTTTATGTGTCCCTAGACATCTGCTTAAGTCCTCCGATTCCATTCTCTCTATACCTTGATACCTTGATTTAGATAGATGTAATTTTAACTTCTAATTTTATTTTGATGAGTTGTTTCACTCTGTTGAGTGACTGCTTGTGAAGCAGGAAGAAGAAAATTTTATAGGTTAATGAATTCTTGAAAGAACACATACACTTACGTCCTGAAGACTGAAATAAATAAAGGCTCCCAAGAAATCTAATTTTTATAACACTGCCTTACTTTTTCCTCTACTTCGACTTCTTTGGTGAAAGGAAATCTTTTCCTTTGTTGTCCTTTCAGGACAGCAGCAAAATTAGAAAAGATAAGTCGTCCCATCTTCCTTTCCCTCAGGAAATTGTCCCTCAGGAACAATTAATAAGATCATAGACTGGAAAAGACCTCCAAGACCGTGGAATCCAACTTTTGATCAATCACCACCTTGTCAACTAAACCATAGCACTAAGTGCCATGCCCAGTTGTTCCTTGACCAACTCCCTGGACAAGGAGTTTCTTACTTATGCCAATACACCACCATAACCACACCAAGTATGGGATTTTTCAGGTATATGCATCTCTCTTCATTAAAATATTTTAAAGTTTCTCTTTAAGAAAAAGTTTAAGAAAACTGCACTTGAAAATATAAACCTACATAACCTTTGAATTTCTCTCATGCAATTCAAAGTCCTGAAGAGAATGTGGGTTTTGTTTAAACCACTTAATTCTCACAGATAGTCAGCATAGAAAGTTTAAGAGGTCCTTTTCAATCAAAATAGACCTTTAGACTGGCCTAAGTACTAGCCATTATGAGCTATATCTGATGATACCTCTTTCAGACACTTTATTAGTTATCTAGGTCTTTGAGCAGAAAACCTGAAGTTGGAATGATAAATTGATTTGGCAATACTCACCTGTTCAAAAACATAGACACTAAATAAAGCTCTCCAAAGTCCCAGTTTTAATTCCAAAACCATCTTTTTTCTTTATTTCAGTATATTGTGTGTGACCTGGGCCATCATTTCTCTCTTTCTCTTGCTTTGTACCTAAATGGTGGAAAATAAAATTAAGATAATTTCTATAAACTACAGCTTTCAACTCTTTGATGTACCAGAAGAAAGATGATATTTGGAGAATCATTTCAAATTTCCTGTCAGGTCTTCAATTCTGTTGATGTTTGTCTGTGACAAAATCTAAATTTTCTGGCTTATATTGGGAATATTAAGGCAAAAAGCTGGCTTCACTGACTTTACTGGGAACAGTCCTCCATCTCTCTTCTCACCTACAGTAAACTGACTGGCCATTAAAAGAAAGGGGTTCAGAGCTCAGGGAAAAACTCTGCCTCAGCCTAGGCTGAAATGGGATCCCTCCTTCCCTCCTTCTGCCCCCATTTCTATAATTTTTTAAGGAAAGCCAAATACTCTTCAATCTCTTCTCCATGAATTCGATGGAAAATTGTTGCAGTAGTCCAGTATGGAGATAGACATGTGACTTGGCCAAAGACAGATGTTTCCTAACACTGTTGACATTGATAACAGGTTTTAACAGAGTCTTCTGGCTGTGCATTATCTTGGCAATTTATACCATTTGCCTTCAAGCTCGAGCTGCTATTGCCTCCCAAGCAATATCACTCCTTCTGTATTAGAAAATTGACTTTTCTTCTTTTTGTGCTGGTATTTATTTCTGTCAGGCATTGGCATCCCTGACTGAAATTATATCAGCTGATGAGCTATGCAAGTGCTTTGTAAAAGCACGTTGGATAAGGAGGTTGGCATAACTCTGCCACTTTAGGCTTCTGGTTGTTCATGGGTCTGTGTTTTTAAACAAGAGATGCATGTGTTCATTCTGGCTGTCCAAGGTCTGTCCAAAATTAAGAAATCAAATAAGTCTGACGTTTTGCAATTTGTTACTTCTTTATAGCAGGTAAGTATAGCAGAAAAGGACCCCAAGTGGTGTAGAGGCACCTATTTGCACATGAGCTAGTTACTGGAATGATTGTACTGACGTTTTGTCATTTGTGGCACTCTATTCCAGGAATTTTCCCTTATTCAGCAGTTTAGCACCCATTTTCCAGGTTTTGGAGTACATATCCGAAGTAGAAAGCCACGATATCTGTCTGCATTCATTGTTGAAAACAGCCATACTTTTGGAATTCTTTACTTCTATTCTGTATTTCAAATTGTCCTTTCTAAGAGTCATAACTGATACCAAATTTATTTTGAAATTTTCTTGGGGGCCAAAATTGCCTCTTCTAGACCCATTTTTTTTTGTTTTGTTTTGCTTTGTTTTGTTTAGTTTTAATTTTTTTTGCTTTGTTTTGTGTTGTTTGTTTGTTTGTTTGTTTGTTTTAATTTTTGTGGGTTGGTTGGTTTGCTTTGTTTTTGGAGACTTTTCTGACAATTAAAGGTATCAAAACAAACAACGGTCCCTGAAAGCAGTCTTGTATTTACATTGTCAATTTTGTTAAATCTCAAGAAATAGTAACATCTTAATATTTTTCTTTAAATTGAAAGAAAATGCCCTGTATTTCTCCTTCTGTTGACAGCTTTCTCTGCATTTTTGTGCAGTTACACAGCTGGAATGAGATAGGCTTTAGGATATACAGCATGATATATGTTTGGATGCAATTTGCCTAGGGACCCTGGCAGAGGAAGAAGTTATAGATATCCAGTGAAGCTAAAATACTTCTGTTTGTTTAATTGTTAAATAAACTCTTGGACTACATTGTGACTTTGAGTTACTCAGCACATGTATTGGCTGAGTTGGTGAGATTTCATCTTCCTCTTTGACTGCACTTTGTAGTTACAGGATAGATAAAACATTTCCATGTCTGGCATGTTCAAATGATGCAACCATCTTTTCAGCCGTGTTGGGATGCAGGGGAAGTATTATCATCTCTTTTTAGGCCTTTTCTGAGCTGCTTTATGTTCTGTGTTCTGTGGTCTCAAACGAAGCATGGTGGAGGCAAAATGTTGGTCTCCATGTGTCTATGTCTTATCCGTGACTTTCCTGTCATATCTTTCCCTTTTTCTGAGCTTCAGAAATCTTCAGGCAACATGCACCTTTCTCTCTCTGAGTTATATTTTCACTTCTCCTTGTCCAGAATGACAAATCTGAATATTTTCCTTTCAAAAAATTCATCTAAATATCCAGAAGACACATCTAAATGTATTTCCAGCTCTACCACCAGTTGCAGATGCTGTACCAAGGAAATATCCTATACAATTTTACTTTTCTTCCTAGATATTGTTATGAAATGTATTATACCTTGTTCTTTATCTCTCTTAATCTTATCAGCAGATTGCTAGCAAGAATTCATTTTCTTTTGTACAAAAAAAAGACCTATTTTGTCAATACAACACAGATATACCTGCTATCATCATGCACAGCAACTCATTTTACTAATTTAACCATGGATAAACTATGTAAGCTAGTCAAGCTTTAAAACTAATAAGAATTGATTAGCAAATCTTTAATTTGGTATAATTTGGAATTAATTTATGAAACTATAATTTCCCTTAATGTGAAGAGTACAAATTTTTTAAGTGCAAAAAGAGCCTTAGAAAGAAATTTTAAGGTTTGTAACCTTTGTGAGGGAACAAGAGTTAGTAAGGAGCATAAGGCTGGGAAGGCAAATGTATAGACAAGGTTCTTCTCCTTCCTAGTCAGACAAAAGGAATGGCCATTATTCAGTTCATAAAAGGATTCTGAAACATAATAACATAATTTGGGGTACCATGCTGGGCCAAGTTTTGTTAAGTATTCTAGGGCCACCACAGCAAATTCAGTATGATTTTTACCAGAAGAGATTCTTAGCAGTGCAATGCCAAGTACAAATGGAAAATACATTTTCCCCCATTTATAAATAAATAAATAAATAAATAATTCCAAATATTTTGATGGTGTGTCCTGGGTTATGGAATCAAAAATGTGTATTCTATTTTCATCTGCTGAAAGCAGTTGGGGAATTGTTCTTTATTTCTTGTAACTTTGGAAGGAGGGGGACGGGGGGGAGGGGCGGGTGCCTTTTGGGTAATGGGCCATCAACAGACTATACCCCCAGACTATACCCGCTCCCCCCAGAGCCCCATTTGCATGCATGGTCCTATTGTGGGATGCCCTGCCCAGTGGGGGGAGTCTACAATTGCTGCCGGGAAAACTGAGCCGGCCGGGGACAGACTTCACTTGCTTCACCCCGATTCCTGGGAGGAAGACGGCACCCCATCTCATCTTCGCCAGACCCCATCTCATCATCGCCGGACCCCATCTCACCATCACCTCACCCCTGGACCCCTCCTCATCACTCCTAGACCCTTCCTCATCACTCCTAGACCCTTTTTGGCTACAGGATCGTCCCTGCTCCAACAGAGCCACGTCTGTCATCCCAGGACTCACTTCTGGACTGTTTCCAACACCCTGACTAACAGGGTGCCAGGTGGCAGCTCTGATTCTGTCAGGGCTTTCCCAAATTGTTGTTGTTTGTTTGCTGGTTTGGTGGGGTAGTTTTGTTTCCTACCACATTTGTATTATTGATATTCCTAGTAAAGAACTGTTATTCCTATTCCCAAATCTTTGCCTGAGAGCCCTTAATTGAAAATTTATAATTTGGCAGGGGTGGGGGGTTTGCATTCTCTATTCTAAGGGAAACCCCAGTTTCCCTGGCAGACACCTGTCTTGTCAAACCAAGACAGATTTTGGCGCCCAACGTGGGGCACAAGGGCATTGAGACAGAGGAATAACAGTTCTTGTGTATTAGATAGAAGTCTACTGCTCAAAATCATGTGGTCCAGCTTTCCCTGGTTTGGCTGGCACGTGGTTGTGGCTGTATTTCTGCCATTTGCTGGCCCTTATCTAAACATGGGCCCTATAACCAAGGCTACTGTGGCTGGCATCCAGTTTATTTTGTGGGTTAATAAGGTGAGGAATTCGTGGATTTTTAACTTCCTTTGGAAAGCAGGCACATGGATTCAGGGCTATCATAGACTAACTCTGTGTTTCTGGGGTTACTTTAATAATGGTACATATTGTGAGGAAATGGCACCTGGGGAAATTTTCTCCCAATCCTTCACTCAGTTTTTTGGGTCTACTCCACCAGCTTTTCAAGGGTTAAATTTCCCTCTGAATGCTAATGACGTCATACAGTGGTTGGTGCTGCTTATAGGCCTATTCTATTTGGTATTCAGAGATAAAGGGAGACTGGCCTGGGTAAGCACTCTGATAACTACCCCAAAGAATAATGATGCTGCCCAAGAGCCCACCCCTGTCCCACAGCCAGCCTCAGGCATAAACCACCCGGTTTGGGTGAAGGCTCTGATAAAAGAAATGCATGAGATGAACCAGATGCTGAAAGAGTACATTTCCCCAGCTGGTGAGAAACCTTCGCCCTGCCCTGACAAAAGAGAATCTGATACAGAACCCGCAGACATTACAACTGTCCAGGTTCCAGCTGACACACAGGGGCAGTCACAGCCAGCAGCAGTTGCCCCTGTGGAAACAAGGAAATCTAAAGTGAAAACAGCAAACCCAGAGAGTAAAGATAAGAAGGGAGGGCCCTCACAAGACACAAGGGAATCACATGTTCAGATCATCACTGAGACCCTGTCGTATGAAAGTCTCCGTAATCTGCAAAAAGATATTGTACGGCGGGGACGTGAGGCTTACACTGCCTGGCTACTTCGGGTTTGGGATCTTATGGGCACAGGTGTCCAACTAGATGGTGGGGAGGCCAGGAATTTGGGACCCTTGACCCAGGACTCAGGTATAAATCAGGTATTTGTAAGGGAGCCTGGACCTCTTTCCCTCTGGCAGCGGCTTTTAACGAGTGTGAGAGAAAGATTTGTCCACAGAGAAAGAATGCAGGAGCACCACCATAGAATGCGCTGGAAAACTCTGGAGGAGGGAATCCAACAGCTGAGGGAAGTGGCAGTACTAGAGGTACTTTTTGGGAGGAGTGGACAGCATGATAATGATCCTGACAAGGTTAGATGCACAGCGCAGATGTTATGGAACCTGGCAAATCTGGGGCCATCTCAGTATACTACATTCATTGCAACCATTAATGCTGAGGACAACCGAGTGACAGTGGGGGCTGTTGCCAATAAGCTTAGGAATTATGAGAGCATGATCAATGGCCCGCTGCAGGCTCATATCTCTGCTGTGGTGAAAGAGCTCAAAGAGGAAATGAGGGAGGTGAGGGAGGAGATGAGGAAGAGCAGTTCCAATGTGGCACCGGTGCGAGTCACAGGCCCCAGAGTCAGAGCCCAACGACCCCCAGCCAGAGAGAGAGGGTACACCCCGAGAGCTGACCTGTGGTTTTACCTGCGTGACCATGGGGAAGACATGGGAGTGTGGGATGGGAAACCCACCTATGTCCTGGAAGCCCGGGTGCGTGAGCTCAAGGAGAGGAACACTCACCAAAAGGGTGCCACTAAAATGAAAGTATCCTCAACCTCCTATGCCCAGGCTGTCAGTAGTCAGGATGCTGGAACCTCTAGTATGTATGCTCAGGGAGGGAATAACCAGTGCTAGAGGGGCCCTGCCTCTAGCCAGGTAGAGGAGAGGGACAATCGGATCTATTGGACTGTGTGGATCCGATGGCCTGGCACATCTGACCCACAGAAATACACGGCTTTGGTTGACACTGGCTCCCAATGTACCCTGATGCCGTCGGGGTATGTGGGAGCAGAACCCATCTCTATTTCTGGAGTGACAGGGGGGTCCCAGCAACTGACTGTATTGGAGGCCGAAGTGAGTTTGACTGGGAATGGGTGGCAGAAACACCCCATTGTGACTGGTCCAGAGGCCCCGTGCATCCTTGGCATAGACTATCTCAAAAATGGACATTTCAAAGACCCAAAAGGATATCGTTGGGCTTTTGGAGTAGCTGCTGTAGAGATGGAAGACATCAGACAACTAAATACCCTGCCTGGTCTCTCCGACGACCCCTCTGCTGTGGGACTGCTGAGAGTTGAAGAACAACAGGTGCCAATCGCCACAGCAACAGTGCACCGTCGGCAATACCGTACTGACAGAGACTCTGTGACTCCGATCCATGAGATGATTCGGAAACTGGAGAGCCAAGGGGTGGTCAGCAAAACCCACTCACCCTTCAACAGTCCCATTTGGCCTGTGCGTAAGTCTGAAGGGGAATGGAGATTGACTGTGGACTATCGTGCATTGAATGAAGTGACTCCACCACTGAGCGCTGCCGTGCCGGACATGCTGGAGCTCCAGTATGAGCTGGAGTCCAAGGCAGCAAAGTGGTATGTGACCATTGATATTGCCAATGCCTTCTTCTCCATTCCTTTGGCAGCAGAGTGTAGGCCCCAGTTTGCTTTCACCTGGAGGGGCGTTCAGTACACCTGGAACCGACTGCCCCAGGGGTGGAAGCACAGTCCCACCATCTGCCATGGACTGATCCAGGCTGCACTGGAGAAGGGTGAGGCTCCAGAACATCTACAGTACATTGATGACATCATTGTGTGGGGAAACACGGCAGTGGAAGTTTTCGAGAAAGGAGAAAAGATCATCCAGATTCTCCTGGAAGCTGGCTTTGCCATCAAGAAGAGTAAAGTCAAGGGACCTGCCCGAGAGATCCAGTTCCTGGGAGTGAAGTGGCAAGATGGACGGCGTCAGATCCCCACAGAGGTCATTAATAAGATCACCGCGATGTCTCCACCGACCAGCAAGAAGGAAACACAAGCTTTCCTAGGTGCCATAGGTTTCTGGAGGATGCACATCCCTGAGTACAGTCAGATTGTGAGCCCTCTGTACCTGGTTACCCGCAAAAAGAACGATTTCCACTGGGGCCCAGAGCAGCAACACGCCTTTGCCCAGATCAAGCAGGAAATCGCTCATGCGGTGGCCCTTGGCCCAGTCAGGACGGGACCAGAGGTAAAGAATGTGCTTTACTCCGCAGCTGGGAGCCATGGTCTGTCCTGGAGCCTTTGGCAGAAGGTGCCTGGTGAGACTCGAGGCCGGCCACTGGGATTCTGGAGCCGAAGCTACAGAGGGTCTGAAGCCAATTACACTCCCACGGAGAAGGAGATCTTGGCTGCCTATGAAGGAGTTCAAGCCGCCTCAGAGGTGATTGGCACTGAAGCACAACTCCTCCTGGCACCCCGACTACCAGTGCTGGGGTGGATGTTTAAAGGAAAGGTTTCCTCCACCCATCACGCCACCGATGCCACCTGGAGCAAATGGATTGCCCTCATCACTCAGCGCGCCCGTATTGGAAACCCGAATCGCCCTGGGATTCTGGAAGTGATCACCAACTGGCCGGAAGCTGAGAACTTCAGTCTCACCGAGGAAGAAGAACAAGAGCAGGTAACCCGGGCTGAAGAAGCTCCACCATATAACCAACTGCCAGCAGAAGAAGCACGCTACGCTCTTTTCACTGACGGTTCCTGTCGCATCGTAGGGATGAACCGAAAGTGGAAAGCAGCTGTGTGGAGCCCCACAAGACAGGTTGCACAAGCCACTGAAGGAGAAGGTGGGTCAAGCCAGCTTGCCGAACTCAAAGCTGTTCAATTGGCCCTGGACATCGCTGAAAGAGAGAAGTGGCCAAAGCTCTACCTCTACACCGATTCGTGGATGGTAGCTAATGCTCTGTGGGGCTGGCTGGAAAGGTGGAAAAAGGTCAGCTGGCAGCGTAGGGGAAAACCAATCTGGGCTGCTGATGAGTGGAAGGACATCGCCACCAGAGTAGGGAAACTACCTGTGAAAGTCCGTCATGTGGATGCCCATGTTCCCAAGAGTCGGGCTAATGAGGAGCACCGGAACAACGAACAGGTAGATCAGGCCGCGAAGATAGAAGTGTCTAAGATAGACTTGGATTGGCAACATAAGGGAGAGTTGTTCCTAGCTCGGTGGGCCCATGATGCCTCAGGTCATCAGGGCAGAGATGCCACCTATAAGTGGGCACGAGACCGAGGGGTGGATCTAACCATGGACAGTATTTCTCAGGTTATCCATGACTGTGAGACGTGTGCTGCCATCAAGCAGGCCAAGCGGGTGAAGCCCCTCTGGTACGGTGGACGGTGGTCCAAATATAAGTATGGGGAGGCCTGGCAGATTGATTACATCACCCTGCCCCAAACCCGCCAAGGCAAGCGCTATGTGCTGACCATGGTGGAAGCCACCACTGGGTGGCTGGAGACCTATCCTGTGCCTCATGCCACCGCCCGGAACACCATCCTGGGCCTTGAAAAACAAGTCCTGTGGAGACACGGCACCCCTGAGAGAATCGAGTCAGACAACGGGACCCATTTCAAGAACAGCCTTATAAACACCTGGGCTAAAGAACACGGCATTGAATGGATCTATCACATCCCTTATCATGCACCAGCTGCCGGGAAAGTGGAACGGTGCAATGGACTACTTAAGACCACTCTGAAGGCACTTGGCAGAGGGACCTTTAAGAACTGGGAAGTGAACTTAGCAAAAGCCACCTGGATGGTCAACACCCGAGGCTCCATCAATCGAGCTGGTCCTGCCCAGTCTGAACCCTTGCACACAGTGGATGGAGATAAAGTCCCTGTGGTGCACATGAGAGGTATTTTAGGAAAGACTGTCTGGATTAACCCCACCTCAGGCAAAGGCGAACCCATCCGTGGGATTGTTTTTGCTCAAGGACCTGGTTACACTTGGTGGGTAATGCAGAAAGATGGAAAAACCAGTTGTGTACCCCAGGAAAACCTAATCCTAAGTAAGAACTGAGTGTAGGGGTTCATTTTGCATAGTAGTTCATTGCTTTAGGTATGATGCAGATGATAATAGAATAAGGGGTGGATAATGTCCTGGGTTATGGAATCAAAAATGTGTATTCTATTTTCATCTGCTGAAAGCAGTTGGGGAATTGTTCTTTATTTCTTGTAACTTTGGAAGGAGGGGGACGGGGGGGAGGGGCGGGTGCCTTTTGGGTAATGGGCCATCAACAGACTATACCCCCGGACTATACCCGCTCCCCCCAGAGCCCCATTTGCATGCATGGTCCTATTGTGGGATGCCCCGCCCAGTGGGGGGAGTCTACAATTGCTGCCGGGAAAACTGAGCCGGCCGGGGACAGACTTCACTTGCTTCACCCCGATTCCTGGGAGGAAGACGGCACCCCATCTCATCTTCGCCAGACCCCATCTCATCATCGCCGGACCCCATCTCACCATCACCTCACCCCTGGACCCCTCCTCATCACTCCTAGACCCTTCCTCATCACTCCTAGACCCTTTTTGGCTACAGGATCGTCCCTGCTCCAACAGAGCCACGTCTGTCATCCCAGGACTCACTTCTGGACTGTTTCCAACACCCTGACTAACAGGGTGCCAGGTGGCAGCTCTGATTCTGTCAGGGCTTTCCCAAATTGTTGTTGTTTGTTTGCTGGTTTGGTGGGGTAGTTTTGTTTCCTACCACATTTGTATTATTGATATTCCTAGTAAAGAACTGTTATTCCTATTCCCAAATCTTTGCCTGAGAGCCCTTAATTGAAAATTTATAATTTGGCAGGGGTGGGGGGTTTGCATTCTCTATTCTAAGGGAAACCCCAGTTTCCCTGGCAGACACCTGTCTTGTCAAACCAAGACATGGTGTCATGACAAAAGCAGCTGCAGTCTAAAACTTTGCATGTAAATACTCTTAATGAGGGGAAGTGTCTTTAACAGGTGGGGTGTTGCAAAATTTTAAAGAAAAAAATCTTCACAAGCATTTTTAAGAATTTAATGATAAAATGGATAGATCCACACTTCTTATGAGATGAAGGGACAAGGGCTACTGCCCTTTCCCTCAGGCTTTCTTGTTTCTGGTTTCTACTAAGGAAGAAGGTAATTGTAAGCAGCAGACTCTTAGCAACAAGTTGAAAGCTGTACTGACTTGTTATAGCCCTCGGTAGTTGCTATGTACCTAGCTTTTCTTCTTGGGAAATGAATGGCCTCATTTGCATCAGAAAATGCTCTTAAAATATCAGAAAATACAGGTTCACTTAAAAAATGAAATTATTTGGTAAAAAATTTAGACAAAATGGACAAACGCAGGTTTGTCGTTAAAGTGATGCTGGAGGAAGATTTCTGCCACATCTCCCGTGAACACACTGGCCTTATCCTCACGGTTCAGTGGTCTTTTGTGTTTCCAGAAGGGCTTTAAATGTCTCCTGAGGTGGTGAACCCATCACCAGCAGTCAAGAAAAAATCTTCCAATGGAGTCTACAGATGGTAGTATTTGACTTTGAGGGGGAGAAATTTTTTCCCCATAATGTACAAGGAATGCTGGTTCCTAGGCAGATGCTGTTTTGTGTGATGCCAGGAAACCTGATCCGTGCGTCACCCACACCTTCCCAGTGTACCTGCATGGCGTCAGCAATCACATCAGTATCCAGGCTCCAGCACTGATAAGGTAAGGCAGTGCAGGCAGATACGTGGGTTGGCTCAGTCCTGACTCCAGGGTCACCTAATGCGGTGTACTCGAGGCTAGGCTTTCACTGATCCTGATCCTGTCACTATAATTATGTTCATTATTTGCCTGCTGTTGAATTAAGCTCTTACTAATTTCAAGTGCTTGAGCTTAGCTGAAAAGGAGTTTTGAATCTCCTGATGGGATCAAAGGTGTGAAACTCTTTTCTGAAAACTCAGACCTTGCTACATTAATTAAATCTTCCTTCCTCTGTCAGCCATTCTTTAATAGACCTTGAGTCATTACCCTTCCTCTTTCTTTTTCTTTCATAATGTGAAGAAAACTCTTCAGCTCAAAACCAAAAGCACATTAAGACAATGATGAAAGGATTTTACTGTTTGTTTCAGCTGTGGCATAAAAAGTGGTAATTTTATATCTCTCTGGCATGCTTAGATCTGCTAATTATTGAATGCTTCCACATCACCAATGACTTTCTTTTCCTTTTTCACCTACTTATTTTAACATAACTTAAATGTCTGGTGCTGTCTGCATCCGGCTTCCTGTAAAGACTGTGTTCTTATACTTAGTGCTTTATAAAGGCGCTTGGGAGACAAGCAGCCTATCTCCTTCTCTGCCCAACTCTATGTCCTGAAATGCCTTTAGTAACTCTGGGCACCTTTCACTTTGTATTCATTGGCACTTCGCTGCTTCAGGACAGCCAAGCAATTGTCTTAGGGGAAAGAGGATGTGCTCATTAAGGCAGAAGTTTCTGTGGGAATACAGTGGTTTTACAAGGTACTGCCTATGAACTGACCTGTGATAGCTCTTCACGTGTGTTCATATAACTTATGAACACTCACATTATTTAGTTTTGCATACTAACTGATACCTTAATAGAAACTCTCATTATTCATGAAACAAGAATGCAAACATGAGGGTTAGGTATGTGCTTTCTTCCATTTGGGTGTATTACACATTTGAGCGTAATACACCCATTTGAGTGCATTATTTTGCTTGAACAAGAACTACAAGATGAGAGGGATTTTTTTCCCCCACAGACATAATCTGAGTTCTGGTTGTTTTCATATTGAATAGTTGTCTAAGCATGATAGGGGATGATTCCCAGTGCAGAAAGCCAGTCTAAAGTCCTCTGTATCACTTTGATCCTGTGAGGATCCCACACCAGAACCAGGTGGCTCAGCAGCAGGAAAAGGGATGAAGGGGCTTAGTCTGGAGAAGGCCACTGGAGTCTGTCCATGGTTCTACCACTTAGATCAAGATTGCCAAACCCTTACCTACAGTCCCTGATGTTATAGTGTCTGTTCCACCCTATGAAAATCAGCAAGTCTTCAGCAAGCTTTTGCCTTATAGGAAAAAATTATACAACTCATTATAAGTTTTGCAACAGTAGTTGTAAGAGTGAAGCAACACACATTATCTCCTGTCTTTGCTGAGGCAAAGATTGATGGACTTAGGTTGTCATTTGCAGCTTCTGGGTTTCTGTTTATGCACGTGACATAACAGGACACAATAGTACATCCGAATACTGAGAGGTTTCTGCCTTGTGCCACACAGCTCAAAATTCCACCTCACTCCTAATTTACAGAACAATTAACGGTGATCAAAGCATAATTTAAAGCTATCAGTAGCTGGAATATTGTAGGGACTCTTTGGTTTGCTTCTGTGCTTTGTTCAAATTGCAGCATTTGTGCCAAGACTGTAATTTTTCTGTTGTGCTGTTGCTTTTTGAAATCTCTCATAGAGTACTAAAAGAAGCATTTTGAAATTGTTGCCATTATTATGTTACAAGTGCATAGTATTAAGTGTTCAGGAGGAAGACTTGAACTTGATAATATAGTCAAAGACTGTGATTGTATTTCAAGTTGAGATCATTCTTTTGAAGTCATAAATATCTTTCCAGTTTCTCCTGCATATCATAGTACAGTTTCTAATCTAAGGATATGGAAGAAAAAAAAAGGTATTTTGTATCTATTCTCACTCCTGTATCATTCATATACACGTGAGTTATGACACCGAGACATTCATTTCAATATATTGAAACTTATTTTTGTCCTCATAAGATTATTTTAAGCAAGAAATATTGGGATAAAATATTTAATTTGCCAGCATGGTTGCATTTAGCAAGGCAATTCAATTGCATTGAGATGTCTCCAAGAAAACAACATTTGGCTAACACATAATATATCGTGAAAGCTGCTGCTAGCAATTCTTGTCAAGCTCTGAAAGATGCTCTGTCAAAATAAAATGAAATATTAAATAAAAAATTCCTGTTCATATATAATTTTTCTACATTTTTTTCTTTTATAGTACATTGTAACCCTCAAGAATCTTCCTCTCTCCTTTGCTTCGTGTAAGTTTAAAATATGTATTAAGTAACAGTAAACTAGAGGTTAGTTGTATAAATTGCATGTGTTGGGAGAAGGCAGAGCAAATTCCAAATCTCTGTTTTATGCAGCTTGCAGCAAGCTCTGACCATAAGGTTGTCTGCTAGGAGCTGGATACCACCATGAAATCCCACTCCCTTACCACTGATCATCTGATGCAGTATTTGGGGGGATTGAGAAGAAGATCAGCTTGATGTCCCTTAGAAATGGAATTCAGAGTCCACAATCCATTTCGTTATTTCATTCAGATTTCAGGAAAAATCTTTGTGTGGCATGGAATCTTTCTGGAAGATTACAGATGTGGAGGGGAAGAAAGATAGGGAGGAAGAGGAAGAAGTCTTGGATATTTGGAATAGTGTGAATACTTAAGACTTCCCTCAAGGCCCCCAGACCTAAGAGGTTTTTTGAGAAAGATTCCCCAAATCCTGCTTCTCCTGGAAGGCCACTAATTTAGCTGTGAATCTCCATGATCTTCCTTGTGGGCAGGTTGGATCTCCAGTGGCATCAACAGCTCCCACCTGTGCCTTACTGGGCTGTGAAGAGCTAACAGGGTGTGCCTTAATGCATTTATTTCTGCTCTACAATACAAAATTCTGCACAAGAAAAGTCAAATCCTTGTTTAGATACAACTATTTGAGATTCAAAGCAAACCTTGATCTTTCATGCGGATGAATGGATAGAATTTGATCCACATTGTTTAAATTGGCCCAAAAGAGCCAATTTACTTACTTGATTCCATGTTTGGGTCCAATTATTTTTTCTTCCACAAGGCTTATGGGGAATATAAAAGAAGGAAAATAGAAGCAAATGTATATTAGACAGATCCTTGAAGTTTTATTTGCTTTAGTTCAGGATCTGCAGGGGCCAACTTGTGTTATTGGTAATCCCTTAATATGGTTGCCTCTGCTGGTCTTAAATTGATGACTCAGAAGTGATAGCACTCTGAGACTGTGAAAGATCAATATATGTGGGGTTTTTTCAGTGCCCTTCATTACTTTTTGTGATTTATTTCTCTCTTGACTAGCATATGACTAAGCCTCTTGGATTGAGTTCCTTTCATGTCCACCTTGGCAGCTAAATAATTGAAAACTTTGCTAAAGGAAGAGAAATAAAACTTGAAAATATCTTATCTACAAGAGTTATGTTGGTTTGTAGCTCTTCTGAACTGCAGCAATCTTCTTTGCAACAAATAATTTTACATTAGTTAAAATATTATGGAAATTAAAATTTTCAAGCTGCCTGAAGAAAAGTTTGCTCAGAGACGTACCTAGGTCTCTTTCTGACATGCTAGTAAGTCATGACAAAGCTGGTAAGCTGGTAGCTGACTGGTAATGGTGATCAATGGATCACAGCTATATAGAGCAAGATGTTTCAGGGTAGAATAAGATGCTTGTGGTCTACTAAATGTCTGAAATGAAATATACCTGTGGAGAGTTGGGAACCTATCCCTTCTGGGAAAATAAATCATAGCGCTACACTTGGTAGAACTGAATATTCCAGAGTGGAACTGGTCAGGGTAGTGTAAACATTAGCGAAAATTATAGCATTTATATTTGTTATGACTGCATGCTGTAGTGATAATAATATTCACAGTCAGAGACAGCTCTCATCTTATTGGGTTCATTGAAGAGCAATGCCAACCCACTCTTCAAAAGAGATGTTTAGTTAAGTTAAAGGAGCTATTTACATCAATGTTTGCTGCTTTAAATAGTTTAAAGCAACAGCATGTTTCTTTTGACAAAGGTGATGACAGCGGACATCACCTGTAGAGAAAAATACAGCTTCCTTTTTTTTTTTTTATTTTTTTTTTCCCCTGAAATGTTGAGAGAGGAAGCTGGCATTCATACAACTCCCTCTAAAAAATGTGTAGGTCATGTACAGACCTCAGTGAGCACAGAATGAGGGTGGCAATGAGCTCTCTGGTAGATGAGGAGGGGTTTAGGCGCTATCAGCTTCCCAAGGTTAAAGGCACTGGAGCCCTACTTGCAGAGACAGAGAAAACTCATCTCCTCATCCAAACTGGCAGCTGCTGAGTTTCTTTTCCCTTGTCCCAGTAAATGATCGTGCTGTGATGTCAGTTACATTTCTCTCCAGTTTTAACAACTTGTTTAAATAAAAAAAAAATGTTATAAAGAGCTGTTGACACCTCAGGGATATCTCTGGAAAACTTTGTGTTTTGAAACAATTTTGCAGATGCCGTATTAGAAAGACTTTGGCCTTCTCCACAGGATTTCTGCATTTTATTTACAAGAGATGCTTGCATAGGAACATGATCATGTTTCAGAATGTCTTTTTTTTCCTCCTGCTTATTTCATATTTGGAATTCTCACTTTCCAGCTGACTCCACAGCCGTTATGTGATTGACTCTGCTGTGTTACAAACTGCAGCCCTCTCTAATGTGTTTATAACACCTTTACTAAATACGTTTTTAAATAAGCATTCCTGTAGTTGGAGGATTTTTATTTATCATGGCCAGTATATCTGTATAATACCAGTATATCTACAGTTGTATTAGTATGAAGGATGCTTCTGTCTATAGAGCAATGAAATATACTGATATAATAACAGCTACAGCACCACCAAACTGCAGTCTTTGAACTCATTTGTTTGGCTGATAAGACAGCACTGCAAAGAGGCTCAAATTGCCAAGATGATGGAGATTGCACAGACTTTTTCTCCCCGTGGCTGAAAGAAATTTGTTCAGATAATTTTGTTTTACTTTTCCATGACTATAAGGAAATAGCAATTTTTCAAAAAGGAGACCATTTTCCGCATGGTACAAGCACAACCATGGGAGGAAGGCTCACAGAATGGAGCACAGGAGAGGAGACAGCAGGGCAGTGCTCATCTAAACCACTTCTGCACCAGGGGGAATGATTCCTCTCCTCCCCACTATCCAGTCCTGCCCTAGCCTGGGCCCCATCTCATGCCCATTTAAGCCCTTGTGGTTGAGCAGTAAAGAGGACCAGAGCACTCACTGGACTGGGCAACAACTGCCTTCTGCCTCCAGTGTTAATTTTCAGCCACTTTGTTTTTTTAATGCAGTGCAGAATGAGCTAGGGGGGTGAGGACTACTCTGGGCAGCACTCATGGCTCAACCTGCATGTCTAGCCATGGACCAGGGCATCAGCTGGCAGGTCACCAGTGAAGGAAGAAACTTGGATTCTGTCAATGGCATTTCGGAGTTTTCAGACAATGTAGCATATTTTCCTGTAGTCCAGTCTGTCTTTCCAGAGCAAGATGTTTGGTCATAGAGGTATATAACTCCCAAGAAAAGAGAATGTATGATCAAAGTTTTTCTTTCAGGAAAATTATAAAATCATAGACAAACGAGGAAATAACAAAGATATGAAATATGACTTTCTACTGGTTTGGGTGGCCAGCACACATATGAGTTCTTTGTATAGGCTTCAGCATAGCAGAATGAACTGCGTGAGGCATCATGTGCTTGGAACTGTCAGAACTTTAACAGCAATGTATTTTACCAGCACTTGGAACAATGAGTTCTACACACACCCCTACTGCATACACCAGGAACAAATGAAATAATGAATGAAAATTTTATAAGGTTGTTTCTTTGTTAGTTTTTTTCAGGAGGATTATGCCATACCTCAAATTCTGATCTGTACCCTGGGTTTCATTCCAGCTGAGAGTGAGAAAACAAGATTGATTCTGTGAAAATGTTTGAGTTGATTGCTCAGTCTTGCAGCAGGGTTTTTCCCAGGAGCTATCAAACCTTAAAACTCTGTGAAAAGCAGAAGGGAGAGTTTTTGTGTAGGCTCCTTTCTACTTCTAAATAAATAATTGTATAAAAAAACACCCCTAAGTTCAAACCATCTTCTCTGTGTGCTGCTTACCAGATTTTTGTGAATGGAAAATTGTTCATTGAAAAGGACCAAAGTTTTTCCTAACCTTTTGGACTGTAACCAAACGCAAATAAAGGGGAGATAGTAGTTTGCAAACATTTCTCTTGAAATAAATAAAAAAAACAACAACTTGGACATTCCTCTTTGATGTTGCTTATGTCACTGTTGGTTAGTCATATTTCTGTACTAAATGCCTTGAAAACTTTAGACATGCTTATGAATGCCAGGGAAAATATTCTCTGGTCTTCCATTTAGCTTTGGCATATTATGTACAAAAGACCTATTCTCCTAATTTAAATAAATAAACAGCAGTTTGCTCTTTGCAAAACCATTCATTAAAAGAAAAAATTACTAGTGTACTGGTGTTTACAGTTAGAAGATCCTGTAGTAAATTAGATGTTTGTCTAGTGCAGTTGGGAAGAAACCTTACATTTAGTTTTTTATTTTTTAATATGCATATTTATTTAAAAGTCAGTCATTCTGCTCTATCTTAATTCCTGAATGCAATAAGGTTTTCATGTCATAAACATATTAAGAAGAATTAATCCATGTAAGATTTTGAATGATATAAACATGTTAAAAAAAAAGGATTTTTTTTTTTAATGAGAAGACAGTTTATGAGTTTTCTTAAATTGATTATTCATTCATCTAGAATGATTAAAATATTATTGAGAGACCAAAATTCTTCCTCTGGGTGGATAAATATTTAAAAACAGTTTTTCTGCAGACAGTAAGCTTTCTAGGCATCTATATAATGACAAATAGAAAAGAAGTCACAACGGAAAAATAAACTCTTATGGAGTTGGCATATGAATCTTTGCATTGAATTCTTCCACCTCTTCCTCTTTCACCTAATACTACACTCCCTCTTTTTCTTCATCCTATGTTAGTAAATTTGGGTTCACAGACTATGAGAGCTTGTCCCAACCTCCAGTCATGATGTGGTGGCAGTGTTATTATAAGTGCTATTTAAAGGTACACTGATTCCAACCTTATTACCGTAAATCTGTGGTGCAACCTCTTTTCCACACATCAGCATCCAGTAGAGAAAGCTTTCTTTATGGCCAGGCTCATGAAAAGTGCATTACTTATTTGACCATTCAAAGTGAATGAAATACCTTTTGCAGAATTTTAAATCTTGCAGTAAAATGGAGACCTCCCTGTCTGCCTCCCTGTCCATCTTCACCTTCTGTATCTAGAGGCTAGACTTTAGCACCTGACTTGCTACCCACTCTTTGGTGCCTGGCTTAAAAATCCTTCTTAACCCAGGCTTTGTCTCCAGGACAAGAAGCAACTTTTATATCATCAGTTGCAAGGTTTTCTCCCACTAGACACACATAGTCTTCTAAATGACTACGCCCCCCAGATACAGACCCTTCAGCCATCTCACCAAAGCAATTACTAAGCTGTGTGCCAAGTTCTCCCTGGAAATCAGGCTCAGCAGAAGGACAAGATATGCCCTTGGTACTCTCTCATGCCACAGGTTTCTGAGTCATTAACCCACCATCTCTCATGTGGGCACAGATGGGCACTTTGGACCTGCCACAGAGTGTGCAGCAGGAGACTTTTATAAGCGCAGTGATGACTGCCAGCCACCTCATTGTCTCACAGCACACTTAATTTCATGAAAAAAAATTAGTTAAGTTAATTTATCTCCACAGCCACTCAATGTTTACATTGAGGAGTGGGGTTGAACGTCATGGATGAGCAGGGCTGCATCACAGAAAATCCTGCTACCTGCCTCTCAGTGGAAATAATTCATGAGATCCCATACACTGTCAAGCTGCTGGGGAAAGGAGAGAAGAGCTTATAATGAGATGAGTAAGTGTGCTAAAGCACTGTGCTGCCAGCAGTCGCTGTGTCTGGGCTCCCAAGTGAGTTCTCGAGTATGCACCTTGGCCGTCTCCTGACTCGATGCTGGCATGAGACTTGAGTACACACCAGTCCCAAGTGCCCTGGTTTCCTCAGAAATGAAAGCCCTGCGACACACAGGAGCCTTTATAAACACCCAGCTTGGCCTCAGTCTGGACAATTGGAGACAACCTGCTCCAGCTATGATGCACAGCTGGAGATTAGCTTGGGTCTTTTTTTTCCTTAAAAAGAAAGAGGTTGAGAAAAGCTCAATTCTCATCTGACACAAATCATGATGTCTTCACTGTGCCTGATGGGGCTTAACTGATTTAGTTTAACTAAGGATCTGGAATACTGTTTAGTTGCTGTATAAATAATCGGCAGGATTCCTGTATCAAGACAGATACTGCATTTCTGAACCTGGTGGCAATGTACCATATAAACAAGCAGTAGACCTTAACCACCAGACACAAAAAATCATTGCCTGAATAGTTATTGACACAGGCAATAAATACCATGGCCTTTGACTGGGATTTCAAAAACATTTTATTTTACTGCCCTAATATGCCTTAATGGAAATAGAAATGACACAGAAAGGTAATTGTTCTTTAGAAAGCAAATAGCATCAGTTTTAAATTCAAGAATTTGCATTTGTACAACATAATGGGGAAAATCACCAGGTTTATGACACTATTTCAGCAGCAAAATGTATCCCCACTTTCCCTTTAGTGATGTAATCTTCACATCTTCTGTATCAAGATGAGCTTAGTCCATTCCAATGGAACCCAAACATCTTCATCTAGGAAAAGTAATGGTGTTATATGTGGCATTGTTTGTTTCAATTTAAGAATCTCTAGTAAAGCTAAAATAAATGTTTAATGACACTCCAGCAATTATTTTTAAATATTGTGTGTTGCCGTCTTAAGAGCACTACTGAATACCAGTGACATTATCTGATAAAATTGCTCCCACTTCACTCTAAACAAGTGTAAAAATTACATCCGTACTTTGCAAGTTGTGCCATATGTTCATAACTGATTTTAGTAAAATCATTGCAAGGAATTTTTTGTCTACAGGGACCCATGACTTCTCACAGATGTGAAAATTTTAGCAGTTTTCAGAAATTATACATATTTTTCCATTGGTTTTTTTTTTTTTTTCCCTACTCTGAACTACAGAACACTGAGATTTTGTAAGAAATGGTTAAATTTTGAATTCAGAATCCTTATTCTCCAAACCACTTTCCATGTTCATATAATAGTTCTTTTAAGCAATTCACTGTGCTCATATCACAAATTTTAAATATGCCTGACTCTGCTCACTTTATGCCTAATTTTGAGACCTAGTTTCATCCTAGAGAAAATGTGAAATTGCTAGTAAAAAGAGGAGAACCATAACTAAGAACCACTAGCTAGAAAATAATACAAAGAAGGAAGGCATACAATAGGTCTAATTATTGAAAGATTTAACTAAGTTGTTCTTTTTTTTTAATGTGAACTAATGGGGGAAAGGTTCTGCTACTCACTTTCAAAGAAATCAACACTTATTGCCAATTAAACAACAGTAAGCTAAGGGTCCCTCTGATCTATGCATCCCTCAGCCCAGGCAAGAAAAAATAAGGTTAACCAATTAACATGTGTAGAATGGAGCAGGATGTGCACATTTGTTTCTGTATAATCATTCTATCAAATTTGTAATGATCTGTGAAATGACAAAAGCTGTGGTTGGTGCTCAAAAGATGCTGGGAATGCTGTGTATAGCCCCTGTTGTGCAGTTTTTATGAAGACCTGTGCATAGGGCAAGAACAACAACCCACAAGAACGAGAAGAAAATGCGCAAGGAGACTGATCTGTTTATTTCTTGCATTTATTCTAATCTTCAGTCTGTGCTTCTGAAACTGCTGCTATTTTAGTTTAGATCATGTTTCAAAACTTCTACTTGTTTTTTTGCTTCAGTTGTTTCTCCCACTACCTGGATGAAATTTAAACACAAAAGTTAAAATACCAAGAAAAAAGCAGCTGTTTAAATTTCCCAGAATTTGCTTTGCAAAGCTGCTGTTGTGGAAATAAAAGTTTCTTGCCTTTTATTCCCGCACCCCCCACATACACATAGTGCACTAATTGGGTGCCACTTCACCATGGCAATAGGATAGTGTTTCCTACTTTTGATCTAAATCATCCATACCTGTTGTGAAAATGATCATTTACATGAAATAAGAAAAAAAAAAAATAAAAAGGCTGAGGAGGAAATTAATGAAACCTCTGCTCCTGATTTACAGTACATTTAAGTTTTGCAGAAAGGAACTGGAGGCGAGGTCTCAGCAACGATATTCCCAGTGAATGCAGGAGTGGAGCTGGGGCCACTATAACTGAAAATTGCCTTTTGATACTTCTGGTAATGGTAAAGAGCAGCGACAGAAATAGGGTGACTGTTTGGGACAACACATTTTAGGAATAAAACATTCAGATGAAAACATCCCAAATGGCAGTATTTGTGACTGGCAGTAAGAAGTGAGGAAAGTGACACAATTTTTCTATCTGTATAAATACACCTTTAGAGAATTTTACTTTTTCTACATACAGTTATGAGCTCTTAAATCTTTTTCAGGGATACCAAATACAGAACAGACTGTACTGATTGCTTGTAAACCCATCCTTTTCCTTCCTTTCCTGCTCAGGTGAATCATGTTTGTTTAGTTCGTTCTTTTCTCAGTGACTCAGTTATGTAACAATCAGTGATACACTTCAGCAAAGAAGCTTATCCTCCATGATTTGCAAGTTGAAAACATGAATTTTCCAAGATCTGGTTTTGAGGACAGTCCCATGCTCAATTCCCCTGATAACTTTCACCTCCCCCGATTTTTTTCTGTACCCTTCAGAGGAAAATAATTTTGTTCTGGACATCATCTGAATTTGCTCTGGAGCCCAGATCTGGCTGGAGGAGAGGACCTGTTTTGAGGCACAATGATTGCCACACTGCCCCAGTCTCACATAAGTTCACCAGGGCAGCACATTCTGGTGGGGTACAAAAATTTTCAGGTCTTTGAGGCACAGGCTGAAAAAAATGCAAAACAACATTTAAGAAATTCTGAGACAAAATATATTGTGAATAAATAGTTTGCTAGTTCATTAATAAATCCTTTACTATGATAACAGTTTTGCCTAAGGACCAAAAAGTAGGGCAAAATGAGCAGCATACTGAAGAACTGGAAAGTGCAATCCAAATCTAGATATCATACCATTTTTATAATATTAATCAATAGTTGAATACAAGAATATCATGCTACTGCTCATATGCAGCACTTTTGTAGCGTAAATACTAGTTAGCCTCTTAGATTTTTCACTAAAGGAAGAGGGATAATTGGTGCAATAGAAAACACTCACAGCCAGGATGTTTAAATGCTTTGAAGGACATAAAGGACATGGATTTGGTATATGCATATCAGACCTGTGATAGCTGCAGCTGATGCTGGAAGCACCGTCTGTTAGTTTTCTGCTTAGGAATGGGGAATAGAAACTAATATGAGGAGAAAGAGGTGGTATTATAGACGAGCCAAATCACTAAATTAAAAGAAATTTCACAAAGTGAATGAAGCAAAAACAGTTTCACAAGTAAGTGATTGTGAATGCTGCTGTAGCAGGAGCCTCCTGCCTCCCCACTGAGGGGCCAAGTGACAGCGCCTAGAAATTGGCCTGTGAGTCACTTGGTGGAGTGATAAATTGACAACATTAGTGAGAGTCAGCAGGGAGGAGAACCCATTTTTCTCTGGCACTCTTTCTCCAATGGTAAAGAAATATAAAAGTGTTTTAAGCACCCCATGCAGCGCTGAATCAGAAGTTTCATTGAGCATTAAAGCGCCTGACTTCTTCGGTAGCAAAGCAGCGCTCACCATTTCAGCGGAAAGGTGGGAGGAGCCGTAGGCGAGCTGCCTCCTTTGCCAAAGGAGGGGCTCTAGTTTTTATGGGAGTGGAATTGAACATTAAGCAACTTTGAGACATCCAGCTTTGGATGCCATAAATATTGAAGTAAGTAACAGTGAGATGGAGACACATAATGCCTTGGGTCAGAAACCAGTGGAAACTTAAAGACTAGACGTGACGCGGGCCAATGCTGAGCCTGAATAATACTTTATCTCAGGCCGAGTGAGGACACACTAAGATTGGTTCTGGAGGAAGATTTAAATGGAGCAAGGAGAAAAAAAACACATATTAATATTTTAATGTATGCACTCTAGGGTGTCTACATAAGATTTGAGTTTGCCATTGACCAGGCTTTTATAAGGCTATAAATTTCTTAATTGGCACTTTCATTAAGTTTCATTTGCTCATAAAGGAGTGCATTTAGACCAGGACTTCCCAGTACAAATCACTTCCCCGCAGCCTCGCAGCAGTGCTAGGGGCAGCCTTGGAGTACCTTGGAGGCACATTTTAAAAGTATCACCTGAGACAAGGATTTTCAGACAAAATAGCCCCTTCTCCCTCCTTTCCCCTGTGTCTTTGGAAAATGCATTAAAGTCTCTTGTCTTGAGATGTGCAGCTGTGTCTGCTGACTCCTGAAAGTGATTGAATGTGACTGGATTTTCTGAGCCCTATGGCCCTGCAGAGCGCTGAGGGTAATTTGACTCTCTACTGCTTATTGAAGGCGTATTCATGTCCAAGGGCTACAGTTCCCATCTGTCTCACAGCAGGCAACAGCAGCACCCTTCTCAGTCAGACCCAGAGCTGTTTTCTGTGTAGTAACTGTGACCTGACTTTGTTTCCAGGGCAGAGGGAGGACCAGGGTGCAGCCAGTGTCAGCCTAGTGTTCCAGGTCTCTTTTGGTGTGAAAGGGTCCAGCACCACGGATTTCCCTACAGCTCAACTTAGCTCTCTCCAATCCCATACATAAGCAGTGGGCAACTGGTGACTGTGGGTCCGAGTTCACACTCTCACAGTACATACAGATCTGAACATCCATGTCGTTCTGGTGCTATATGGACCAGGGAATAACTGAAATACTTTTGAAAAAAAAGCACAAGACCTGAAGTTTTCCCTTCTTGTGGGTTCCTTCAAGGGCTGGTGGAAGAAACACACCTCTGCTTCTTGTGCAATGCTGCAATGGACTTTTGGTGTTGCAGAGAAGGAACCTCCCCAATTTGGACCCCATTTTGCAGATCTCTTTCAGTCGTTGCTACCAGCTAAGTCTCCAACTGGCCCAAATTTTGCATTTCAATGGAAAGATCTCTATAAGTTAAGTTTTGTTTAAAAATGTATGTTTTAACACAACACATATGCTTTCAATTTTTCTAAAAATGTATTGGCATATTTATTCTATTTTACTTGCTTCATGGCTCTTTTCAAGTCAAAGCTTTCTTTTTCCAGAAGAAGGAAAGCTGCTCATATCATCATCTGCTTTATGCTAGAGCCATTTACTTTTTTCTTTTAAATATCTTTTTTCACTGACTCTTTGTGGGTGTGTGCAAATTTCATTTTCTAATGCAGTAGTCCTAACGTGCCCTCATCTCCCTGCTTTGACATTCAGCTGCTCTGCTTCTCTGAGATATTTCCTGCTTCCATATTTATCACTTTTAAATATACTGTCCTTCCTTTCCCTTTCCTTTCACTGTCTTTTCAGAGCACTTGATTAACCCACTTTTGATTGCTGGTATTTATGAATTGTTATCTTCTGGAAGAAGGAAGAGAGAAATACCATCAAACCTCTGAACTCCATGTGTTTGCCCCACACACTCTGCTGATCTATCAAAATCTGCACTAATCCTCACAAAAGAGCCCGAGCCCAGAGCCATCTGCATCTTTTGCCTCTATTCACATCTTCCTCCAGATCGTGCCCTGTGTCTCACTTTTATGCCTTTTGCTCTGGTCCTGCCCTGTGCACCATTTGGGATAGGAAGGGGATTGATATTGCAAAAGATGTGTAGAAAACAAGGATTAATGGTCGAGTATAAGACAGTTAATTTCATTTTTTCAGACTGTGCCTGTAAATTAAATTAATTGTACTACCAAGGGGAAATACTGGGATTATGCCTCACTGCAACAGCATTATTATTTGCGAAACAAAAAGCAAAAGGAAAGAAAAAGAAATGAGGACATTGCAGAGGGCACATTTACTTCGGTTTTTGAAGGCTGTCTCATATGATAAGGTATGACGTGACATTTTAAAGCTTTTGTTTGAAAAAATCCAGCACAGTTCTGCATGTATTTTTAGGCTGGTTACAATATGCACTCCTATGAGAGTCTGAATGTGCATCTGTTAAAGTCACTATGTACTAAAATCTTGCTAAAATTCAGCACCCTCATAGAAATACAAGGGCTGGGAAGCAAGCCCAGGGAAATGATACAGGGTTGTTCTTTTCAGTGATCTTGGCACAGGTCAGCTGGTCAAATAGTTTCCTGATTAAGATAAGCAGATGAAGAGGCTTCCTACTTTTGCAGATATTTCATCTCTTTCAAGAGGGTTGCAAGACACTAGGGTTAAAATACTTTTAGATATTTTTACCTCAGAGCTTTAATCATTCCCCATTTTCATGGGCACAAAGACAGAAAATCTCAACAATTTTGTAAAGGTCACTGTGAACATAACTTTACTGTCAACAGATAACCATTCTGACTTGAACAGGGAGAGAAACTAGCCTTTTAAATTGCACCTTGGCACAATTAATCCATAAGTGAATAATTTTGTACTGTGTTACAATTCCTCCCTGGCAGTTTTCTTAGTTCTTTCTGGCCAATGACCTTGCTTATCCTGCAAAAATCAAGCAAGGCCAGTGTTTCAGTGATAAATAATCCTACCAAAGTCAGCTGGGACAATTCAGTGCAATCACACAGGTTGTGTTAGCAGGTGTTAGTAAAATTGAATTCCATGGCATTTGTCACTTGTTCCACATGCCAGGGTGGTTAGAGACTTATTACTGGAGTGTTGTACTGGCCATTGGCATATTCTGGCCTTGTTTTTAAAAACAGGAGATGACTCTGTGAGGACAATCACAGAAGCCAAGAAGAAAGATCTGACCAACAACATAGGATTATTGAAATGTTGGTGTGCTCTATACTACGTGGTGAATCATGAAGTAGAGGAGGTTCAACACCACACCAAAAACAGCTACTGCATCCAGGAGCTGTGACATGCAGGACAAAACCCAAAAAGCCAGCAGCCTGGGTGTTGCAGCTGCAAGGCTCAGGACTGCAGCTGTACAAACCTCACACCTCTTGTCACGCAACCTCAGTGAGTGCCCTGCTGAGGCTGTCTGAGTGGCTGCTCAGACAGTGCATGCCTGCACTGCCAGCACTGCTGGGGCTGCTATCACACTGGGACTGACACACACAGGGAACCTGGGCCCACAGCTCTGGGGATGCAACACCAAAAAAGCCAGAAAATATCTCAAACTGGCCGTCTCTACACACCCATGGAATTGAGCTCTGACTAAGAAACATTGAGATGATAGAAAGCTCATTCTGTGCAGAAGTACCTTGATTTTTGTGGAGTTGAATAGCTGGGTCCAAGATAATACCTAATCCTAATACTAAGGAATGAAAGCAGGCTCTGTAGCATAACAGTGTGACCACTTATGAAGTGCACAGCGGAGAGGAACCATCTTACATACAAACCTAGGTGTCCACTGCTTTCCCCTTCAGGAAAAAGTTCATATTTCCATGTCCCAAAAAAAGATCTTCAGTCACAGGAGCTGGGCTATTGACTAACCTAGATAGGAATTACTGCCTGATGCTGCTTTTGAAAAGGTGCAGAAAAGAGTAGGAAATCTGTCTGACCCTGTCAAGTGAGAAAATCAAGGGCATATTTCTGAGTGGCTGGCCCACGAGGCTCATATCTGAGCTGACCTGTGTCCCTGCTGTCATGTCTCTGTATATAATAGACTATTGCTATGTTATGAGAACTGTGTTAGGCCAGCCTTGAGTGCAGGGGTTCAACAACACCCTGCCACTGCAGTAAGCTCTGTGACCCACAATTTCTTGTGAGCTCACGAGGAACTGGCCAAAATATTGTACCCACAAGACTCTTCAAAGCAGTGCTGGATGAAAGAGACAGTAACTCTCTCTTCTGTTCCTAGTGCAAGGGGCTGCATTTTTGCAACTCTGGGGGAGAAGATTTGGAAGGGAATGAAGTGACATTGCAGACCCATGATTCGAAAACACAAGTTTTGCCATATCCCTATGGCATCTGGTCCTTTCTAAGCCCTGTTGAGCAGCCTGATTTTGGCTAGGTATTATGCAGAGGGATTAGGGGCTTTTCCAGAGCTATTGATTTTCCTGTGCTGATGTATTCAGGTGTCCAGGCCTTGTGCTATCTCTGAATCTTACCATTCAAAAAATGAATGCAATAAAGTCTGTTTAGAACTAATTAAAAATGGAGTGAATTTAGAAATAAGCCAAATCTTAAAATACTTAAAATCTTTGTATATTTAAAACTGATGCAGACTGTGATTTCTCATTTAGAAATGTCTGTTAGTAAAACCCTATTCATTTCTCACTCCCCATGAAGAGTTTAGCAAATTAGAACACTATCCTGTGGAGACTTGTATATTGATTTGCATTTTCCTCCTATTTTCCTCACATGTGCTGTCTACCTTGCATCATTAAAAACTCTGTCCCCTGAGCTCAGGAAATACAGGAGAGTTTCTAAAACGGGAATATTCTAGATTCTGGGCTGGAGTCAAGGAACAGAGACAGTCTTCACTTTTTGAACACTTTTTTTCCAACAGTAGGAAAGCCATTCATGAATCATAAAAATTCTGGCAAAAATAAATACACTTGATCCAGTAATGATGACCTCACTCCCTGCCATTCTGACATAGGATCTTTTCAGCAGCTGCCTTCCTGTGAGCCTGAATCTGTCCATCTGCAGACCTGCAATGTTGTTTGTAAGGCACCATGACTGACCTCCTTGGTGGGAGGTGTTGTGGAGTCAGATGCTGATGGGGAATGCAGGGTCCCCTCAGCATCCTGGGAGGAGCTACTGTGCTAGGGCAGCTGGAGATGGGGTGCTGCCCCAGCCCTGTCATCAGGCCCCCAAGACTGCCCATCCCAACCTCTCCCAAATGGAAATGTGGGTGATGTTGCCCCAGTTCTGTATGAAAGGTAGCCCTGGGGATTTGATGGACACTCTGACACCATTTCACTTAGGAACTCAATGCCTGCTTGCAATTCAAGTTTAGACTTGAAGCATGGGTGGAAAATGTTCAGGCTGGGAAAATCTTGATGTGCCTTGTCAGGCATGACACAGTTGTTTTATTCGTTATATATGTTGTTTAATAACATGATATCTATTTGGATTTAAACTATAAAAAGCCCTTAGTTGCCCTATTGTGCAAGAGTGATTACTGTAATCCAGCAGCATTACAATAATCACTCAAAAGTAACTGTCACAAACAAAAAGAAAACTCTTCCTAAATCTTTGTTGTTCCAGGAATTAACATAATCTTAATCCCCTTTTGGACTAACATGACTGATTACAAATTTTCTTACTAGGAATTAGATTAGGATTGTCAGAGTCACCAAATGGGAATGACACATATACTGAGAGATGAATTTCAGCATACAAAAAATATGTTAGCTTTGATTTTCAAAGTAGCATTTAATATTTTATTTGAGTACTTCTTTACAAAAGAAAAATAAGTGTAAAGAAAAATATATCCAGATCAAAATATTTTAGTTAACTGAAACATTTAATTTTGGCTCATATGGTAAATTAAGAGTCAATTCATCCAACTGTTCTGCTGACATTACTATTTTGTTAGAGTTCAAAAAATAATTGTTTGGGATATTTGAACCTGAGGCTATTGATTCCCTGATTGCAAGAAATGTAAACTAAATTATTCCATAAGGATTGTATTAAACCCCTTAATTATCCAAATGTTCAGTGTGACAAAATATATTATCCTCAGCTGACATATGGGAAAATGAAGACAGAAAAGCAATCTTAAGAGAGAGGGTTGCTCAGGACAAATGAGTTAGTATTTCAGCTCAGGTCAAGAAAAAGTGTCTTTTCCTGGTTTTGCTCTCATGGTTTTATTCTTCAAGACTATGACATATCTCACACTATTATACTGTCCTCCCCTTGAAGCCAAAAAGAATGGATTAAATCAATAAGGTAGAGAGAAATCATAATAACAGGTAGAATGTTTCATTCGTTTAGTCTGTGCAGGTTGAGGGGAGTAAACGAATTGGCAGACAGCATGATCTCTCTGTGCATGAGAAAGCTGAAAGCAAAATTCTGGGATACTTAAAGAAATGCTCTGTTAAAGGAAAAGGTTCAAAGTCACAAACATTACTTCAAGCAGAATAAGAAAAAGGTTCAGTTTACCTTTTAGTAAAGACTCTTGAAAGCAGGAACAAAATCTGTTTTAAGGGGGGAAATTGATTAACCTTACTACAGGCATGAAGCTCAAACTATCAAATAGAGACCTGAACTGAGAGTCAGATGAACTTAGGAAATCACTAATGAGGTGGTATAATTCAGAACCATTTCAGTAAACATACTGGTTGAAATTTCCACTAAGAACCAGAGAGAAAAAAGGGAACAGGTCTCAATTTTGATCTCACTGCATGAGTAGATGTGTGCTTTCTGAATACTAATAAAGCACACATTGCAGTTAGCTTGATTTGCACACCTTTAAATTATGTTGGTCCTGTACTCCTACAAAAAACCTTCATGCAATATGTCTAGTACGTAAACTAGCAGTAAAAAATGCACACAGTTGAAATAAATTACATCAAAAAAGGAAGAAAAAATGACTGTTCTGTTTGGGTGAACAAAACTTTCTTCTTTTTCTGAAAAATCATTTTAAAACCTATACAAGAAAGTTAAAAAATGCAGGCAATTCTTTTTCCACAGAGTGTCTGTAAAGTGGATGTTATAGTGAATGTGTTGGTGAAAGCCCAACTGCTTTTTCTACTTAAAATTTTCTCAGATGCCTAAAAGTGAGTAATTTTGTCTCAGGTGGCCACCTAGCTGCTTCCTGGAGCCAACACCAAGAAATAATCAGCTCTGCAGAATGGCTCATAGAAGTCAAAGAAATCTGTATCTGAACTGTAGGGAAGGAGTTGCTCTTTGAAACATCCCTCCATCTTCATCTTATTAAGTAGAATTTGGAAGTTCAGATTTAAAGTTTTGGATGTCAGGAGTACTTCTCTTGAAGAATGAAGACTTAAGGTTAGGATTTGTATTTCCTCATATAATTTCCAATTAAGGAAGTGAATCATGGATTTGTGAGTAAAAGCTTTCATTTAGTCAATTTTTCCATCTCAGTTTGGAAGACCAAATTTGACAATTTTCATTCCACAATTCAAGCAGCATTGGGAAAAGTTTTAAGTTTACAAAGCACAAAATTATGTATTAGATAACAATATGCTCCCATCCCAAAATCACAGAAACTCGGAATAGGTCAGGTTGGAAGGGACCACAGTCATCCTGTCCAACCTCCTTGCCCAAGCAGGGTCATCCTAGAGCGCATTGCACCAATCAAACACAAAGGAAAGTTAGTGGATATTACAAGAAATTTCTGTATTTATTTGATCTCTAAAGTAGCATTCTTTTGCAAGAAAAGAGCTGGCCAAAATCAAATTAAAATGTAAATTCATTACATATCTAGCCTAAAGTTACATATTAGCAAGATTTGTCATAAGATAATATGTGTAAGAACATATATTTACACTAATGAATTTTTTTATCTCTTTAAATGTCATTACTGTATTTTAGCACTCGTCTCAGTAAAGCCCAGAAGTCCAGTGTATTTTTAAAAGTTCTCAGTATTTATATTGCAATAAGGATGTGTAGTGCAATTTTATATTGCACTATTTTAAGAAATTTGAAGTATTTTATATAGGAAAAACTCTGTGTTGCAAAAGTTTGAAAAAGCTTTATAATTGTTTTTACACACAAAACAAAGGAAGAATAAGTCAAGCTGGATTATTTGTTCTAATTGTGATAATGTCTGTTCTTTTATCACTGCTTTTTATATTATTTTTACCTGCCTCACAGATAGGAGCTCCCTAATCACAAGCCAGTTCTCATAATACATATCTCTTCTATCTGGACAATTTCTGTCCTAACAATCCATGTCTTTATAATCCTAAAGCAAGAAAAACATCTTAGTTAAAGTGTAACTGTGTATGAAAAAAATGTTTTGTGCTTCCAAAATATACTGAATTACATTTCCCTATTATTTCAAAATTGGCCTATAAAATGTTATTTATTGTAGGGAGGAAAAAGGTTAGGTTAATAAGAGTTTTTCTTAATTGAAAAAATATTCTTTTGAAGTTTCCATAAAAAAAAAAGGTGTTGATTTTAATATGAACTCAAGACTAAAACAAAGTTAATATGTGTAAAAAAGAAAAGAACTGCCACCAGAGACCAGTTTATTAGGACATGAGCTTTTACTGATGTAAAATGAACATTGATTAAATCTAATCTGTGCATAAATCTAGTCATAATTCCATTCCAGTTATAGTTAAGTGGATGTTCTATCACCTCTATTATCAACTGAAGGTCTAAACATATATCTGGCCTCTTTGCAAAACTTACATGTAAGATATTTAAGTTACAAGTCCTTATTTCCTTGCACAAAGAAAGGGGTTGATAAGAACAGGTTATATAGAAGCAAGTAGCTGCTTCTGGAGATGATGTAGAGATATCTAGTAATGGTGGATAAAGAGTATCCTGAAGCTAATGGACCTACTTAATTTGAGCTACTCCCAATAGTAAAAGGAATTATAAAGGAAGAAAAAGTCTTTAACTGGCTTCCACATTTGTCCTTGCCTTTTGTCAGGGGTTCCCTAAGGCTGTCCACAACAACAACACACCTCCTGCCTGGTGAAAATAAAACTGAAAAGTATCAGTACTGATACTTTTTCAATAAAGGAGAGAGATGTTTTCAGGATACACTTTGGGCCACTGCCAAGGTGTTCTTAGGAACAAAAGCAGAGACTTTCTGTGAGCTTAGTGATTTATTCAAGAGTTTTGCAAATATAATAAATACCAGGAATGAGAAGACTAAAGTTTGTAGAACAATGCAGCTCATGACATCTCCCATCAAGAAGTTATGAAGATGGGAGGTAGAAGTGTCAAAAGTTGCAGAAGTGTCCAGGACAATCTCTGTCCTATTTCATAAGCTGTGGATGGGATAGAGTCACCTACAAAAGCAGCAGGAGCCTCACAATTGAAAACTACCTACCCTAGAAAGCAGTTGCTGACAGTTTGTCGACAGTTTGCTAACTAGGTTGCTCAGATCCTGAATGGAAACTCAGCACTTGGCTTGCTCAGGCATAACAACAGAGTGGCTTGGCAAGGTCGGACATGGTGTTTTCCCAAAGGAAGGGCTGTTTCCCAAAGTATTTTGGCTTTTTGGCCTTTGATTTACTTTATATGTATAGAAATTTGAAATTTCATGATAGCAAGTTGTGTCAAATGTCCTGTAGTCCTGTCTGGCTTGGATAGTAGTAAAGGGAAGTCATTCATCTCACCTGGACAACAGGTCAATTAGCAGCAACAACAGCTTCAGAAAAATCTGTGTTCATATTTTGCTTCAAGGGTTCTAATTTAGACAGGAGAGTAAAATTTTGTGTCATAGGCAAATATGCTTAGACTGATGAAAAAGAAAAACCCATATAAAATTATTTTATTTAAATTCCAATTGTTTAATTTGACAAAGCAGATAATCATCTGCATTTGGGGGAGCTTCAGACCTGGGATGAAAAAAACTGAGGTCTTTTACAGTGGTAAACAAGATGGAGAGGAGCACTTCAGTTTTTGCTGTCCTGACTCTCTCATAGTTCTGCTATGTTTTCTGCATGCCATGTGTTCTTTAACTCAGACAAAGTAGGAAAGGTCGTGAATTTCCCAACCTTTTGTTTTCTGAACCATTTACCCAGAAGTGTCAGGTGGCAGGTATCTCAATGGGACAATGTGACTCACCAGACTGGGACCTATAAGCAGCTGCAAATTGTCATGATTTTGTGGCTTTTTAGTGTTTGGTTACACACGACCTAGAATATTTTAAGCTATTAACCTATAGAGAATTAACACCTGTTGGACTATGGTGGACACATCTTCAGCCAAGTGAGAAATTCAGCGTCCTCACGTGCAGAGATCAGCATAAATAAGCAGCGCTGTGGCATCACCACTGAATGCTGTGAAACAGGATTTGATAGCCAAAGCAAGTACCCTACTAGTACCCAAACCAACAGTTCTCAGCTTCCTATGATGGTCTCATTATTGGAGCTCCAGGCTTTCTGTTCATTTGAGAATTAGAAGGGCAAATTTTCCTTTTGCATTAATTGGCACCTAAAAACATAGAAATGCTTGAAGCATCCTCTAGTCAGGCATAGACTGTACAGGCTCCAGGACTGACTTGTTTCCCTCAGCTGCCTCTTCCCATTAGCAAGAACTAAATATTTGTCAAACACATATGGGTGTACTCTCATACACAGGCATACACCATGCTTTGTGATTGCTTTTTGCTTTGGTAAAGAGATCAAAACTAGGCTTTAAAAAATGCAACCCAACCAAATCAATAAAATGAGAAACAAAGGGAACAGCAAGCAAGAAATCTGGTTCAGCACTACAGGAAGAGGAACTACTCTGCCACTGTACTATATGAAAGCAATGGGCCCTCTATGTTTGTTATTAAATGCATAATATTTCATGGATACACTTCAGATTTAAAGCTGGCATTACACAAAATGGGGTTTGGTTGTAAAATAAATACAGGTTTGAAGAGGCAAAACAGATACCAGCTTTAGCCTGGTAGAGTCAGTGTCTGGGAGTATGTTTTCTCTTCAGCTATGAGGTCTGCCCTTGCCTCTTGGCACACAACCAGCCTCATCCCAAGCATCCCAGCATCCCAAATCAGGACCAACCTTATAAGTATTCTCCATTTATCCTGTTTTCTCAAAGGAAAGGAAATTTGTAGTTTTAACAAGGACAGTTCTGGGCCTGTTGATTAAAGAATGGGCCTGGACCTGTTTGATTTACCAGTATAGATATATATTTCTTCATATGTATAAGCATTAAAATTTTCCATGTACAGGTGGGGCCTGATGTAGGATCTGTATTTTAGTAAAGACTGATTTAACTTTGTAGCAAATACAAGATCATATTTGTGTCAGTGCTGAAGGGGTGATCTGAATATAGTTTGTCAATCTTTTTTAGTTTCCTTCTGACAGTTTAGAGACTCAGAGAAATTCATGTGTGAGTTTAGAGATGTCTGTGTTGGGTAATACTGTAGGAAAAGAAAAGCTGTTGTTTGTCTTGCTTTATTTCACTCAGCACTCTGGAAGAAAAACACATCCCAGGGGACATCTGAAGGATTCACCATGAGTTAAAGTCTACTGACTACAAAACCCTTTCCTAATCACTTTTCATGCATCCCATAAAAATATTTCCTAGGTACTGAAAATAATGTTTTGGTATGTTTCCATTTGCTTCCACAAACTTTCAACCAATTTTAAATTTTTGGAGAAAGTTAATTTTTTTGCCTAAATGGACCTTGTTTATAAAAAGGTTGTATATTACTGAACAGAAAAAGAACAGTGATTTTTTCGTGTCAATGAAAGGTAATTTATGAGTATGAATCTCACTCTGGGCAGCTTGGAAAGGCCATGGTCTGCATGACAAATGGCATCCTTCTCAGGGCATTTCTCAATTTTCAGTGAACTGAGAGCATACAAAAGGACATCAGGAGACCCCCACCTTTTATTTTGGAAAAGCATCCATGTTGTGACACAGATCAGTTTTGCAGAACAAAATAATTGGTTAAGAATATGATTGATGTACCTCATTTGGCTAATGCTTGGTTTATTTCAGGATAATGTTTACACAAATTATAATAACTTTCCAAACATCTTGCATCTGTTGCTTACTTCCTTTGAGGATCTTCTACTTCCCTCTATTACAACAGTAATTGGGAACAAATCAGCAGGAAGGAAATATACTCCCTGGTTTAGCTAAGACTATAATGTTTGTTTAAGTTAGTGATGCGTGAGTGGTTTGCTAAAGATTAATTTTAAAGGTCACTTCCTACTTGGAAAGGAGCCTGTAATAAGCTTTTCTTCAAGTGAAGAGAGCTTTTTCTTCAAAATTTCTATTCTGGGTGGTCTGCTTTATTCCCAGCTCCCACAGAAGTCAATGGGAAGGGATGTTCCGTTGCCACCAGGGGACACTTCTGGCTCTTGGTGAAAACAAAGAGTGTATTTCAAGGAGAGAAGGTAGGAATGGAAATATTGTACAGTTCGTACATATATAAAAAGGGGCACCTTTACCAGATCCTGTAATTATGTATGTCCAGAAAGAATTAAATAAAGCTTTGAGGAAATGGATGAACTGGATTAGCTAACTCCCTAGTATTTTTTCATATTTTACGTGGAGTGTAGCAGGAGGGTTCTGGTGGGTGTTTGTATCTCACACTCATTGTGGAAAAAGTTACTTCCTCCAATGAGCATTTGTATTTGTTCAGTAATGAAGGGGCCTCACAGGAATATATAGCATACATTCATTGCAAGAAGGAGGGAATGAGTTTCTAACATACTCAGATTTGGAAAAAACAAAAATCTTCTCAACAGCATAGCCAGAAATTTTTTGAGTTAGTCTTTGAAAGAGTCAGAGCTGTTGAATGACATCTAATCAAATATAAATTCTGAGATTCAGACCTACTCTTTAGAAAAAAAATTGTTATAGTTAGGGCAGGTAAATCACAGTGACCCTGGAAGTGTTGCATCATATATCTGTAGCACAGAAAGAGAAGACAAAAGATCCAAATTTTTGGGTTGGGGCAAAAAAAGGGCATTCCAGTGTTTATTAAGCACATGGCAATTGGGGAGGCATTTGTAGAGGCAAAAAATTCCAAATGGAGAGCAATCTGTGGTCAAGATTTGCCCATGTATCATCATAATATTTTCTGCAACATTACAGGACTTAAATCATCCAGTCTGGCCACTGTATCCAAAATGCTGCATATTGTGAGTACTCCCTTTCTTCAATGGCAGTTTCTATATTTCCCCTTCCAATGAATTGGATAGAGTGTGGTTCTTTCAGAGATTTTGAGTATTTAACTCTCTCCAAGCACTGTACAGGCAATTTTCATCCCTATGTCAGAACAGGTAATTGCTGGTAATTAAATGACATTTTGCAGTTGTGAACCTGGAAATTTTAACACCTAAGCCCATTTCAGACCTGGCTCTGAATAATTTTTGAAGTTAGGATTCAAATTTTTTGTCTGTTTCTCAAAGTAGTATCTTTACTCTAGTATTTTTTTACTGTCTTAAAGGCTTGAATTTAAGCTGACTTTTGAACTAAGGCATCTGTGTTTGCACAACTTTGTACTTGCAATAGTGGTTATGGACATAGTGACAGAGCTGTTGCAATAGAGAAGCCTTAAGTTTACAATATGTCCATTTACCAAAATCTGTGAGTGTTTGTGCTGTGGATTATGTAGTAAAAGTGTTTATGTGTCTTCTATTGGCATGGGGTAGCTTTTTCAAGTCCCCACATCTCTCCTTGAACAATGGAATTATAGATTTTGTATTCTCAATTGAAATTCACAAACTTTTTGTCACAAGAATGTGACTGACAATTTTAATAGTAGTCATTCCATAAAATGGAATGAAACATATATAAAATCTCTGTTCAAGTAATGTTGCTAATATAACATATATAAAGTATATTGCTAACAAATATATATATTATAGTGCTATAAATAAGTATATAAGGTATAGTGTTAAAAAAAAATATCACCAGGATGTTTAATTAACCCCAAACTCCTTGCTTTGAGAATAAGTGGGTTTATATGCTGGAGATGCCAGAGCAATTCACTTGCAAAGACCCAATTAGATGAGTACCATATACAAAACATCCAGTGCTGTGACAACATCTAAGAATCTACTGTTTTGTTAAACAGCAGGAGGTTTATACAAATTTTTTCTGTTTCCCATAATGAATTTGAATTCTGTCATGGAGGTATTTCACCTAAGGATGTAGCTGAGCCCCTGAAGGAGGTAACCTGCATAGCAAAATACAGTCATGAACAGAAGGGCTTGCTGAAAAAATAGGGAACTGCATCATAATCTCGCATCTGCACAGCACTTGGCACCAGCCCAAACCTCTGCATATGACAGTAATTCACTATTTCCTCTTGTCCTTCCTGCCCCAGAACCCTCAAACCTGACCGCTTGCATTCATCAGGCAGGAGATTATTCCTAGCCTGCGCAGTGAAGGAAACATAAATAAATCTCACAAACAACTAAAGCTGACTGCAAAAGTAGTTGTCTAAGCCTTTTCACCATTTATTACACAATAAGAGGATTCTACATCAGTGGTTCACTGCATTTTGTAAGCTGCTATTATTCCTCCCCTACAAATCTTGTACCTAAGAACCTCTCTTCCCCAGATAGATACAATGTATGCTCAAACATGACAAGACACAATTATTAGCAAGGGAAATTTACTGTCTCTAACTTAAAACAGTTGAAAGTTATGGAAAAATATGGAAATCAAATGCTCTGTTAGCCAAGGTTGTTGTTTCAGTATTTTAAAATGTAATACACAAAAATATTTGACTACATTTGAAAACATTGTATACGGTATGTGCATGATTATTCTCTCAGACTATAAATTTAAAATTTCGCATTATGAGATTTTTGTTAATTCACTCAGCAAATAGTCTAAAGCAGTAAAGATTTTTTTTATTATTTTTTACAAGAACATCCCATTCTGCAAGGAAAAAACCCAACTACCTACTCTACTAGTTCAATACACCTAATTTTTAGAAATCAATATAAGAGAAGTGAATGGTAACCCTGCCAGGGGAACATGATAGTGACATGCAAGAAACCTGTCATTCACTGTCAATTAAATCTCCCCCATTAAATGCTAGATTTCCAGTTGGAGAAAATACTGAGCCATAATAAACAGTAAACATCTGAAATAAGAGGAAGACTACTTCACATCTTATTCTGACATCTCAAAATTTAGACAAGTGAAAAATATAATTAATTTAAAAGAGCCACCATTTTTTTAACCCTGCAGCCTTATGTCTTCCTTTCTCTGTGACAGATTCCCTGTTGGATGTATAAACTTCTGTGAAAAAATCTGAACTCGAATAATGAATTATGATGATGTATCAATTCTTGTTGCCCAGGCTGACTACTTTTCAGGGTAATAGTCTTTTATATCATGACCTGCAAACATATTTGTGTCTTTGCATAGAGGGCGAGTTCCAGCAGACAAAACTCTTCCACTCAAGTGGTCTGACAGGACCAAGAACATATTTGACAAAGCCTTGAGCCAAAGACCCTGGTGAGAGATAATTGTGCTAAACATTTTTGACTACTAGATTTTTTTCAAAATTTTAAATTAATTTATTTTTTCTTCTAATCAACAATCCTCTTTCTGCAACCCCCTTAGTCTGTTATTGTCAGGGAGCATAAATATCTGCCTATCATGCTTTCAATGGCATTGCCATGGTACATCAGTGTAGGGATCCTCTGTTTTCATCTGATATGAGTCAGATGCCATTAGCTCAACGGGAAAGGATCTTGACAGCTTGCTGCTTCCCGCAGGGGCTTTGCACAGTGCCAGCAGAAGCCTATGGCTAGACTGTGCAGGGGAGAGAAGTGATGTTATTCATCTCATGCATTTGTGGGCATGAAAGGGATTGTCTTGGACTGCCCTTAAGATTAGGTTTTTCCACCAGAATGTAGGGTATTGTGTCAATTTAATTTCCTTATATGAATTTTGAAGGATTATATAAATCTGTTTTTCTGCATTCAATTTTTAACAAAAATAAGAAAGGGCTCTGGAATTTGTGAAGATTATTAGCAGCATGAAGATAAAAAAAGAACTGACATTCCCTCAGCTCCACCACAGCCTAAGTGAAGAAAATCGTTAATATCAGAGTTCAAACTACAGAACATACAAGCTCTGCAGGGTTTGCTCAGCTGACAGCAAGAACATCCTGAGCATGTTTGTTCGAGGGAGAGGCAGTCTGCCACGGGAGATTAGCTTGTCAGCAGTGAGCAGGCTGCAGCCAAACAGTACAACATTTCCCTCCTCAGTGACCAGAAGAAAAGGATCCAGAGCAAGGGCAGCTGTGGCCACAATCCTGCAGAGGTTGGTGCTCTGGGTCAGACTGCCCACGGCTACAGGACACTGACTGCAGCAGGGCTGCCATAAATGGGGGATTGCAGCTTGCTGCTCAGCATGTCTGTCTGCTGAAAGTAATGTTTTTCAAAGACATGCTATAAACATCCATTGTTCAGTGCCTGCTTGTCAGCATTATAGTCTCACTTCAGAAAAAAAAAAACAAAACGGGATACATGCTGTACATATTCCAGTTCCACACCACATTTCTTCAACTCTTTAATCAAAGCCCTGTTACTGAAGACAGTGAAGTCAGACATTTTTTGGTACCGTTTCCTTACATTCTGTTCTGCTTATTTTTCACTTAAGTGAAAGTCAAAATTGTTTTTCTTTTGCATTTTTTCATTGCTATTGCAGGAAACATGTTTTGCCCCCAGAGATCCAGGACTTTAGTGACTTTTCTCTCTTACCTCACAAAACCTGACCCTTCAGTAATGCTTCATGGAGTGTTCCAGAGAGGCATCAGAACATGGGGTAGCTGGACTCTGAGCAGTATGCACCCTGTGGCCTTTTCCTAAAGCTAAGGTACAAATAGTGCAGGGTTAACCATGGGCATGTCTCTGTTTGGAAAAATAATATTTTTCCATTTTGAAAGCACATAGCATTAGAAATAGTAAATGTAGAGTGGAAATAAATGTAGCCTCCACCTTGGGAATTTAAGCTAAGAGATCTGAGCTGGAGCTGGGTCTATGGAGTGCCAGAGATTTTACCACTAAAACCTAGAAGATTCAAACCATATTTTGTCCAGCCCTACAGTTTTATTTCCTTAGTACAGTAGCTACTATGATTTATACAATTCATCTCATAAATCATGGATTTTATGATGACTCATAATCCCTCAAACCAGGATTAAAGTCTTCTTGATAAGTGAATTAATTCTGTAGGTTGCTAGGAATTGCTGGTTTAAGCTGCTTGAATCTGTCCTTTATGTTGACTGTGAATTGGTATTTAAAAATCGATGTGTGCATGCAGAAAGGACATCTCAAATGAGGTCTTCATGATTATAATGGTGCCTCTGGCTATGTTACATTTAGAGTCAAGTGTGTGCTTCCATCATGAAGTGTGTTTTTCTTGTGTATGTACTTTTGCCACATAAATACAATCTTAAGTGCTTTGAAACACTCCATCCAGAGTGTTTCTAAATAATAATAATAATAAATGATAATATTTCTAAACCTTAGAATTAGAAAAGGATTTTTAGGAATGAATTTTTGATGAAAATTTTGTCAGGTTCTCTACAATCTATACATAGAAGGTACAAAATCCAAAGTTTATTGTTTAAAATGCTTTTTTCACTCTTGAATAGCTCAAAATGTATCCAATTTGAAATATTTATCAGTTCTACATGTACTAATCAAGTAAGTGTTTAATAAACATGATGAAATAATTAGACTTAAATATATGTTTCCCCCCTTCCCCTCGTTCTGTTGAGGCTCATAATCTGGACAAAATCATATGGACAAGTCTGATCCATATTTTAGCATTACTGATACATTCCTGCTGACATTTGTACATCCCTACAGTGAGAATTTGTCCCCAGGGATATGTTTACACTGCAGCCAAATGTTTAACCACAGAATTTATAGAGTTTAAACTCTTTAGGCTGGGGAATAATCCTGTTCTGTTGTGTCAGTGCAGACCCCAGCTGATGTTAATTTTAAAACATGCATGTAAGAGATAGCTTTGTCATAGCATATGAAAAACTCAGTGCAACAGCCAGACATCCTGTTCCTCACACTTGCTATGTTGAATTTAGACAGATGAGCCTACAAGCGCTGTACCCACCACTTGGATGGAAACGACCATTTAATTCTGTTAACAAACACCTCAAGATACACTTTAAGGAACATTTTTATGCAGGGTATTGCTCATCTATTTCTGGACATGACTAAATTGTGCAATTATGATGTGAGGCGTGACTGATAAGTTGTATAAATTTGATGGTATGGAGGAGTTGCTACTGAGCCATAAATATGTTTCTCCAATTTATCTTTGGTATGAACAATTAGAATATTAAGGCATTTTTAAAATCATAATTTTATTATACTTTTGAAACTGGCTTTGGAAACTTAGGAAAAGTACTATGAACCAATGGTTTAAAATCATGGTACATACACTTATAGCTGTAATTACAGTGCATAGAAATGGCAATGAAAAATCTTCCCATACTGCTAGTGTGTATCTAAATATACTGAAAATGCCATCTTCTAGTTCACAGAGGTTATAATTCATATTATGTCAACCTTATTCTCCATTGTCATGTGTTCTGTATGGTCAAACAATGTTTTAAAAAAATGTTCTTGTTCTGTGAGAGCACCTCATACTTTCTTTCTGTATCCATAATGAACATAAAAGTGTGTGGACAGTGGAAAAAGAGGTTTTGTGCAAATATATGAAGACCTTTCAAATAGTGAGTGATGTTTTCACCACTACCTTTACCCATTTTTATTTGATAGAACCAGGACTGCTTTCTAGGCTTGAGAAAGGTCAGCAGGCACCCTTTTGTCTGAAACAGTGATAACCTGAAATTGTCTCAACTTCTGTTAGCCTCCTCTAATCACATCTAGATAAAGTCAATCACTCGGTTTAGGAGAGCTTTGCAAGTGTGAGGTAGCTCACTGGGCATTTAGGGCTGATTGGCTTCCACTGACACAGGTAAATGTTGAATGTGTGTCATGAAACCAGCACACTGATGAATTTATAATAATAAATAACCACTCAATATTTCAGCACACATAGTTCTAATTTCAACTTATTTAACTTTTCCTGGTTGTTCCTTGACAGCTGTAAGAGTTTTCCCTGTCACCTGCTACTATTTTTATTTCCATATGGATTTAAGAAATGGCAGTGAGAGGAGGCAAGCCCTTCAAAGTTTGAAATCTCAGATTCAGAAACTCCCCTTTAGAAATTCATAAGCATTCACACTACAGACTGTTTCACACTACAGGTGACAAAGAGCTGCTTGACTCAGGGAAAGTCTTGGCAGGGCAAACATATTAAGTTCATAAGAGCAGAGTTTATTGTGGTTTTTTTCCAGACAGTGTTATTTTCTAAACTCATGGGAGCTCATTTCCAAATAGCTACCAAAATTTGAGTATGATCCAAATTGAATTCTTCCTTTGGAGGGTCTAAATGAAGATGTAGACATTGCAAATTTTACCCATTCCTAGAAATATTACATATTCATTTAATATGTCTGTGTGTCTTGGAGAGAGTATCTTACTTCTGAAAATCAGGCCACTGATACTTGGCACACACGTGTGAGAATCTGGGCCAAATTATACCGTTACCAGTTTTTATCTAATGCACTCAGTGAGGGGAGTAAGTAACAGATTAGAAAAACTTAAGCTTTCTAATTCTGGCTCTTTTTATAGCCAGTTTTCCCATCCCATATCCTAGACTATTACTGAGAACCAGCACAGCCAACATACATTTGTCTATGAGAATAAACAAAAAATAAAGAACAGATGGATTTTTTTAGAAAACTTATTTGTGTCCTAAGGAATAAAGTATGAGTAAAAACTCCTAAGAAAAGAGAAAGCCTAGGATGGGGAAGAAAGGGAAGGAGGAGAAGGAAAGAGTATAAGTATTTCTTGGCTGATGTGCCAATGTTGACCCCCTTTTTCCATAAAAAGTGTCCAGCTACTTCTCTATCCCCTGTGCATTCAGACTGGCTCAGTATAATACAGTGGCTTGCTAGAAATGTTAATGTACCTGCCTTTTCCAATGTAAACTGTGATAGTGGTGACTCTTTTCCCTCAACATCTTAATGTTAATTCAACAGTAAGGCATTATTCACAAGGAAATTCCTCCTGGTCGATAATTGAAAGGTGTCATTAACTGAGTGGTCCAGCCTATTAATGACTATTTGTCTTGGTTACACTGAACTAGAGGGAAAGAAAGAATTCACATCTAAGAAGCTTGTAAAGTGCACCAAGGTTGTGAAGTTAAAGAACACAAGAACACTGCAAAAATTTCTTTCTACACGAGAAAGTGTTATAGTATTTCAAAACATATTTTCATATTAAACCAACTTGCAACTCCAAAACACTTAATTGTCTGGACTTCTGTTATTTTATGTCTCAATGTGATTTTTTTGTGTGTGTGTGCAACTTCATTTAAGAATGCATGACAATTGACACAAGCTAATAGGAAAGGAAAAAGAAGAAGGAAAAACAAACTCTAACGAAATCCTAACTGGAAGACTATCAGAAGAAAAATAATTTATTTTCCAGCATGCTTCACACAAATGAACAACCAAAGCTTTGCAGACGTCACCACCTGCAATTCAAGATAGAATCTACTAATTCTGGCTGTAAATGTGCTTTGTAAGACATCTGAGTTACACTGAGAATGATACTTCTCTGCTATAGGGCTAAGATTACGACAACTACTTATGCAGAATGCAAAATTTTTTCTTCACAGTAGCATCAGGGATAGAGTATAAAAATCTGAGTTCTAATATAGTCAGTGAAAGCATGGAAAAATAGCTTGTGTCTATAACAGGAAAAAAAATCATGACCATATGTATAAATAATTGGAAAGGGAATTTAACTAAGGCTCTGTTTAACACTTTCTCTTTAAACACTGAAAATCCATGCCTGAGCTCAATGATAGCACATGCTCAGATTCACGTTTGACTATATATTTTCTGAACTGAACATCAAATCAATTTGCTCTGAAAAAAAAAATCTGATAATTAATATCAGCAGTAGTTTATCACAGACTGACAGGTGACATCTATGATAAACTAGAAAACTTTGAAAAACTGATATTTCTTTTTATTATTATTATTTACAGCTCAGCATGTACATGTTTGCTGTTTCCTAGACTGAATAAAGACTAGTCAATTCTGAAAACATTCAATGTCAAAATAATCCACCATTTATCATATAATGAAGAGGATCCACAAAAGGGTCAGGCACAAAAGGTTACAGTGAATGGGGTGACATCAGACTGGTGACCTGTCACTAGTGGGGTCTGACAGGGTTCCATCCTCAGCCCTGTGCTCTTCAACATCTTCATCAATGTCTTGGAGTCAGGACTGGAAGAGATACTGAGCAAGTTCACAGGTGATACAAAACTGGGAGGAGCTGCTGACTCCCTCCAGGGCAGGGAGGCCCTGCAGAGAGACCTCGACAAATGGAAGGCTGGGCAACCACCAACCACATGAAGCTCAACAAGGGAAAGTGCTGGATTCTGCACCTGGAACACCCCAGCCCTGGGTGTACAGACAGACTGGGGAATGAGATGCTGGAAAGCAGCACCTGTGGGTCCTGGTCAATGGCACACTGAACATGAGTCAGCAGCCAGGAGGGCCAACCCTGCCCTGGGGTACATCAGGCCCAGCATTGCCAGCCGGGCAAGGGAGGGGATTGTCCTGCTCTGCTCTGCACTGGGGCAGCCTCAGCTCCAGTGCTGGGGGCACTTTTGGGTGCCAGAATGTAAGAAAGACATTGAACTTTTAAGGAGTGTCCAAAGGAGGGCAATGAAGATGGTGAAGGGCCTTGAGTGGAAGCTGTGTGAGGAGCAGCTAAGGGCACTTGGTCTGTTCAGCCTGGAGAAGAGGAGACTGAGGGGAGACCTTGTTGCAATTACAAATTCCTCCTGAGGAGACAAGGAAGGGCAGGCACTGATCTCTTTTCTGTGGTGACCAGTGAAGGAATGGAATGTCCTGAAGGAATGCCCTGAAATTGTGTTAGGGGAGGTTTAGGTAGGAAATTAGAGAAAGGTTCTTCACCTAAAGAGTGGCTGGACACTGAAACAGGTTCCCCAGGGGATGGGTGAGAGCACTAACCCTGGCAGAGTTCAAGCATTTGGACAGTGCTCTCGGGCACATGGTGTGACTATTGCAGATAGTCCTGTGCAGGGCCAGGAGCTGGACTATGATGATTCTTGACCTTCCAACCCAGCATATTTTGGGATTCTGTGAAAAAAGCTTATTTTTCCAGGTGGAACTGGGAAGGCTGCGGTTTGTTGACAGATATTCCAGTGTAAATTACCAAGGAGGCTCTTGAGACCTGCTGCCTGATGCAGCACTGTGTTTGGTTGAAGATCAGACCTGTGCATTAGCCAGTGTGACCACCTTATGTGGCAGAGCAAGAACTTTTTGTACACATCGAAACAGAAGTGATAGGAAAAAAAGTCGGTTTACAAACCTGCCCTGTTCTTGTTTTGATATGTTTAAAGGTTGGTTGGGGTCTTTTTGTTTTGGGGTGTTGTTTTTTTTTGGGGGGGGGGGGAGGGTGTGTTGGGTTTTTTCTTTTCACTTTTTGGTTTTGGTTTTGTTTTCTGGGGGAAGTTTAATCCCCTACCACTTCTAACAGTGATGTTATAGCAAAATCTGCCTGAGGAAATTCTCTGACAGCAACACTGGGTTGGAACTGTTGCAGATTAGCAGCCTACTTTCTGTAGTTTTATTGTCAAGTTTGTGACCTTTTTGGCTTTCTTTGTGGTAAGTGTTGCTTCTATTCATTTAAATGATTTTTTGCAGCATTTCCTTCGGGGGATACAGTCTGTATTGAGAGTATGGAAACTATTTCCCCAGATGGAGCCAATGAATGTTCTGAGGCCTAATAATATATGTATCCTCTTGCAATTCACAGCAGATTCCAGTAAACACTAGCCGTCATCTGAAAGCTTGAATACACCAGTTTCCAGAGCTCTTGGCAAGAATGACGTGGGTGTGAGGAGAGCATACCCATATCTTGTCATTTATCTGTGGAAGAGGAATCTGTGCTGGTTTTCTGAACCTTTCTTGACCACTGACCACATCAGACAGTTTTGTATTTAGCTCTGCCAGAGAGCTACAAAGATGAAACATTCATTTTTCATCCTCCTTTTTTTCCTTTTTTCACGAGCAGGATCCAAAACCTTCTTCAGCCGCTGGCTCATGATCTCACTCTTTGCACTTAAGATTTGGGCCCTCTGACAGCAGCAGCAGATACAGAGGAGTGACATGGTTTAGATAACATCACACTGCAATTCTAGCTCTGACTTGCTGACCTTCAGGTGACCCAGCATGTCCTTTAGTTCTGGTATGCTGGGAGCAAAAAATTTGCAATGACTACAACTCATAAGCATTTTTATAATTAATTAAAAAAATGAAAATAGAAAGCCAGAATGTTGCACTATCAAGCTCTTAAAATCACAGAGAATTCTCTTGTAAACATACTAAATGGCATTTTAAGTACTGATAAAGTATGTGACCAAAAAGATTTATCCTTAGATTCAAACTTTGGGTTGTTCAGTTGGTCAGTTTTCCTTTTGCTAATCATCCTCTGTTGGTTAATTACAGAACTATAGGCTTACAGAGCTACACTTTGTTAAAACATAACGTTTGCTTATCAAGGTAGTACGTGGGTGCAACTACTAAAACAAATTTACTATTACTTGGTAAGCAGTGTATGCTATCCTGTGCATATAAATCCCTCTCTATTGAGAACCTGAGACTGTTTTTCTTCTGGAAAATTGATAAATTTGATTTTAAAAGCAATAAATAACTTCTGCTTTCAGAGGAGTGCCCTTGGCTTATGCTTAAATTCTTCATCATGGGCCCTATATCTTCAATGAACCTGGTAGACTCCTTTTTTTATATGTAGTTTGTCTTTGGCAGAGAGCTAGGCTTACAAATCTTCTCCCTAGTTGTAGCTTTCCACACAGCTTCGTGACAACTCTTGCACCTTCTGTTTTACTCTCATGTGCATAACATGGGAGTGTAAGGGATGTTAAAGTTTGTGTTGTGTGTTAGTCAGCTTGCAAGGATTAGGAATACTATATATTAGTAAATAAGCTGAAAGATAATTAATTGGCTGTATATGAATGTATTGTCCATTCCTTTATTGCAGAGAGGAAAGTAAAAAGAGCAGATTTAATTTTAAGAAGAAGACCTATTTCATTATGTCATGTTAAACATTGTAAGGTGATGCCATTTGTGTCATGACTCCTCTCATTATCCTAAAATGAAATGCTTGAGTGTAATGTGAAGTAATACAGTGTTACAATATAGTTGCACCAAAATAAATGTCTCTTCACATTCAATTTAGATTTAACTCAGTTGCCTTCAACTATATTATCATGAGAGTAGTGCTAACTCTTTATTTGTCTTCCTGCTCTGGGCTTCAGTGGAATGAGTTCCTGTACTTAATGGCTTTACAAGTTTGTGATATTTATTCAGCATGTTTGCTAAGCAATGAGCACTTAGCATTTGTCATCTGGCATCTTTCATTTTCCTTCCCCAGAACACTTTAAAAAGGCCATATTTTGTTTGGGGAAGGAAAAAAAGTTACCTTGGCATATTCTGTGTACTTTCAGAGATACTATGCATTTAGGCAAACAAGGTCTTGTAAATTTAGCCTCTTGCAACAAAAGAATAGCTCTTCTCCACTGTCTTCAGCCACCATAGCAAGTAGATATATTATCAAATAAAATCAGAGTAAAAGATGAATCGATATCACCACTCCTGCTTTCCAAAAGGCTTCAGAGCAATGCATAAAGTTTGGTTTAAAGTAATACCTGGTACCTGCACAGTAACCAAATGAAGACTTTTCTAGTGGGACATCTGTTTCTGGTTATAAAATAGCCATGCTGAGTAGCCATGGTTAATGGTCCAAAGTCTGAGCTCCCATGAGACATTTCATTCAGGCTGCAGCACCTGGCTCTTAGCAACACTGCTCATTAATTTTATTGTGCGGAAGCTGATTTACACTTTAGAGGACTACGGACACAGCATAATTTACTGCTTAGGAAGATATTGAAGGAAGAGGGAGAAGTCAAATATTTATAACTGTCTTATGTAGGAAACAGGTAAACATACAAATGTACCTTTAGAGCTCCATAAAATATACTTTTACTACAGCCACTGTTTTGTAGCTGAGCACCTTGGTACAAATATATGGAATTTTTTCTTTCTTTTATATTGATTAAAATTCAGAGTCTACATTTATGCATTTCATAGTGCTATGTCCCTTTATCACATTTGGAACAGGATGATGAGATCACTGGGAGTATTTTTGTAATTCTAAGTAGAGTTCTATTGGCTTCATAGTGGGAGGTACAATTCCCTTTACAAGTCTCTGTTTTCTGGGGTCCAGATGTTCTGTTCTTTAACCATGAATGAAACACGGGGTCAAAGTCCACATCCTGATCACTGTTAATGCTACCATGGATCTTGGCTCCTAGATAAGATTCCTGAATGAAGAAAGTGTACTTCTGATTTTGCTGCATTAGCCCTAGTGTCCCGAGACTATCAAAAAAGTGTTTGATATATTTTTATGAATTAAGACAGTAGAATGCAGAAGAATACACCACATTACACAGAAGACTTTCAATTTTATAAAATAATGTGCAACTTGGGAATCAACGAATTATGTCTTGTTCTGCTGATCATGGGCTAAATGTACTGTCTTTTTATTTTCCTTCAACTTTCTTCCTTCATTACTTACCAAAACTGTTCATGACCAGTACAGCTTCCCAGCTTTTCCAGACCATTTTTCCCACTTCTCTCAGTTCCTTATTACATTTCTTATTCTATGAGCATTGCTTTTATGGCTCAAGTGCTTGAAATTATTGAAATGAAAGAAGTCTGACCCTAAATGCTATATGGCAGCATATAGCATCTCTAGACTGCACCAATAGAAGAATAGAATAGAATAGAATATGTATATATATTATATATATTATATTTTATATATAATATGTTATATATATTATATATTATTGATATAATAAGATAAAATAATGCTAGAAATAGCATTACCCTAATTCACTCAAGATTAAAAGTAAGTGTAGTTATATCTGTTGAACTTCACAGTGATCAATTCTAATTATATTCTAAGTATATTCAATTATACTGGTACTCCTACTTCCAACTTGCCCTCTTCTTTGGATAAACTGTGAGGCAAAGTTTTGGAATTCACGATAAATTCATATGGATGCAAAGTTTTGGAATTCATGATGAATTCATATGGATTATTTTTTCAAGAGTGTCTTCTCACAACAGAGTTTCCTACTTCTATCTGAAGGTAAATATAGACCAGGCTTTCCCATACTTCTGTCTAAAAACCCTTCTTTAGTTTTTGTTTCTTTCTTCTGAAGGTGCCCAAGGTAAGGTTAAAGTTTTGGCCTATTGGTAAAACTTTCTGTAGTTCTCAGTAATTAAAATTGTGAGTACCACTTGTAGACTTTGAGACTAGGAATAGCATGTCTGTGTGCTAAATAATGCATGTCCTTTTTTAAAGTAGTAATTAAAATCTTCAGGATGCTTGAATAAACTTTATAATGTGGAAGACAATTAAGGTGTATTTCAATGTGAAAAAAGTGTTTCTGAAAGCATCCTATTGTACAGTTTTGAGTCCAATTATTCCTTTCAGCTTTGAAATATAGAACATTTAAAGTGAGACAGCATTCTGTTAAGTATCAAGTATTTAACTTTTACCACTTATACTTTGCATTTACCATCTGCCCCTGCTTCTATTGTGATATATGTCTCCTGTAAAGGAACAACATTTGATTAATAAATTGTGCAAGTTAGAAGGATTTTAATGAGAAGAAATCAAAGGAATTTATTCAAGTACTTGGTTTTAAAAAGGAAATATTGCTTGAAAAAGAATGTCTGATGAAACTAATGGTTTTACAGAATGGAGTTGAACACTTCAAGTGAGTTTTGTCCTGAACTGCTTTTCACCTCTCCCTGAAAGCTGTTCTGTGGTCAAACAACATTTTATCTGCATATTTCATAACTGGTCTGTCTGTACTTTTCACTTCCATCTGATAACTCCGGGAGCAGTCTGGTTTTCTGGGGTTACAGTCTTACAGCTGCCCTTTGGCAGGGGGGAGTCAGCACTGTTTCTTGACATATCAGCCATTTATTTTAGGTAAACCCAACTGAAATGAGTACCAGTGAGGAGGTGTTCAGTTGATGATGCAAGTTTAGTACAACAGTAAATGAAGTTGTTCTTAATCAGATGGCTGCAGGTCAGCCCCAGCAGCACTCTCAGACACACGGGGTGTGGAGAGGGCTGGATGTACTACTGATGGCAGCCCTCACCACCTTGTCTGGGTCAGCCTCCCACAGCCCAAGGGGTGCATTTCACTGATCTACCTGGGAAGCTCCCATGACTGGCCTCCAAAATCCTAGAGGAATTTGGGCCAAGCAGGGAAAGACTTTAAAGCAATTATGGTAAAATCCTGACTATCCCAAAGTCAGCTAGTACTTTCAGTCTTTTACTCCAGAGAGGCAGGGGTTTTCCTGCACTTTTCAAACTTAAAAATATAAAGGTGGCTGAACTCTGGATCTTTGCCTACACGTTTTTTCTCAAGTATGTTCTGGGAGCAACTGTTACTAACAAATCATTATGTAGGAAACTATACTGTACATATGACTGCATAAGTTGTACCCAGGGATATTTTCATGATAAAAGAAAAAGAAAATATTTTAAATATCTTTTTAGGGAACTAAAACTAGAATTAACAGATATATTCAGTACATCTTAAAAAGGTGTTGTTTTACAACGAGCTTGTTACATTTTGAGTTTAATACTTGATGCAAACATAAACAACGGCAAACAGAAAGGTACTTGCTTGACTTTGGTTTTACAGGTTGAGATAATCTGTATCCCTCAACATCCCATTAACTGCAAAAAAAACCCCATCTTCGTTACCTTGAGTTTATACAAAGAATGTCTAGTTTTCGTGGATACACACAAAACTGGCTCTCACTGTTATATCTTATTTAATACTAATTGATTTTGATTTGATTTACATGATTAAAAGATCCCACATAAAACACAGGTTCCTAATTAACTCTCAAATAAAAGTCTCATTTTCTTCAGTTTGTTTGAAGTAATTCACAGAAGTCAGACCGCTGAACAATTGCAGTTTTCTGTGTTGCTAATTATGTTCTATTTTGGCTGAGTAAATGAAGTCCTTCCAGTTCTCAGTTTCTTCTGTTCAGTACTTCCATAAGACCATTTCCTTTGAAATGCACAAAGGTAGAATAAATTTTGCCCACAACAACCTGCTGAAGCATCCAGAATAGTCAGTATTTTTTTAAGGTTTACAGCATAGAAAATAAATAGAACAATCTGGTTTGTGTATTCCTTCATCCTTGACCATCACAGTACATAGTATCTATTGAAAGTATTGACTCATGAGAGGTTCTGAAACACAATTAACAGTGAAACCCTGCTTTTGCTAATAAAAAACCACATGTTCTGTAGATTTCATTTTTTTTAAAGGTATTTTGGCCATCTTGGTTACACCTTATGTTAGCTCGCTTGTGCAAATTGAACTTACTGCAATCACACATTGAGTGCTCCACAGCACCTACAAACTGATGACTTCTGCCTCACAAACTGTAAATATAATGAAATAAAGACTGAACATCTGGGAATCTCAATTAGAACAAAATGAATGTCCAAGAAAAATGAGGATTAGATCACAGAAACATAAATGTTTTTTTAAAAAACTTGGTAATTCTGTTGACATATGTATTTCCCCCAAATCCTGGCATTTATAGAAATATCAGGAATTTGAGAATAACATGCAAGAGCTAAGGTAAAATCTACATTTTTTAGGCTTCTTTGTGAATATGGTCATTTTCATTATGTGAATTCATACAATATTTCTTGGATGTGTAAGAACTGTGAAAAAAGCCAATAGAAGTTTTGTTACCTGCTGTCTTGGGGGTTTTTCTTCTTTATTTTTCTTTCCATTAGCTAAAATCACATTCTTGGATATCTGTCTCATTTTGACAAAAGATCAGTGTATAGCAGTTTTAGACTTAACAAACCAAATGGTCTAAAGAGCACCACACGCTCAGATTCCATAGGTGAAGTCAAGCAATTTTTTGGACTTTTTTTTTAATAAAGAAAAAAAATTCTATTTCTGTAGAAACTGATGTGTTTGCCATCATCACATGGCACAATATTCAATAATTTAATTTTCTACCTATCATTTTTCAAAGAAGATGTCAGGAAAGAGTAATGGATAGGTTTAATGATAAAGATTTTCTACACATTTTTGTATGTGCACCATATAAAATATTTTCCATGTCTAAACTCTTAAGCATAGAATTTTGAAGTATTAATACATCACTGGCTGCTGCAATTATTAACACCTTTATCAACAAAATAATATGGAATGATTGCATATACTCCTGATCAAAAAACTTCTATTTGTTCTGTTTTTCAAAGACAAGCAATAAAACTTCACATTTCTTCTAATACATTCTTGAAGTTTAATTGCTGAAATCAGAGAATCACCTTCAACCCGTTGACTTCTGCTTCAGCATTTATTGCTTGGCTTTGAAATTCTTTCAGGGATGTTTTAAGGATATAATTTAAAGCACTACTTGATGATATCTCAAACTCATTGCTAATAGTGAGAGTCTGTAAAAATTTATATTGCTAACATTTGACTTATTAACATTAATTACTCATTTTTCCAGCCTTACATAACAGCTCCTGCAATTTCCTCTGTCTTTTAGTTTTGCTTTTGAGTCTCAGAGCTTATGTTTAGCTACGTATGTACATTATATAAATTAAACTACATGAATATAGATGGCAAGAGACAATTTTTGTTATAACAGAATATGATAGAAAAATAATTGGGGGGAAAAAAAGAACAAAATACAGATTTCTGAAGCTCTAATAGCAGTGAAAAATTCATTTTTTCCGCTCTTCTTTTCTTTGTTCAACTCAAAGATGTGTTCTTTGTTCGACTGTATACCTGGAGTTTAGTATCCTTTTTTTAATGAGCTACATGTTCATTTCTCATAGTAAGCCCCAGGCAAGAGAAGAACAACACCCAGGACATATGGGACACAAGGAATTTACCTCATTCTCCTTTGTCAGAGGTACTTTTATGGGAGACATTGCATTCCAGCATCTGTCCAAGATGTATGTGTTGGGTTGCGCAGTAGCAATAAAAACACCCACTATAGTGTGGCCACAAATTCTGCAAAGGGGTATGGAACCCCTTGACAAACAAAGAATAAATTATTCCTATGGAAAGCATGAACAATAGCATGCAACAAATGTTCTGATGGATTGATTTGCCCTGGAAAATTCAGATTCAGTGAAATGAAATCATCTTGCGGGAACACATTAATTTTGCTGAAATCCCTGACAGACTCCAATACACCAGACAGGCAAACTGGGCCTCCCTGCTGGTTTACAGGGCTCCCCACTCCCAGGAGCTGCTAAATCCATGGTCTGGTGTGATTTCTATCTAAGCTATTTAGCCAGCTGGCTCTGTGGCTTGGATTTTTTTTTTAAATATTCCATTTTGTTCTCCCAAAAGAAAATATTTTGAAAATTTATGTTTCATGGAAAAGCTCAAATTTATGAATTTTGTTCCAATTTGGGGTAAACACCTTTTTATTGGAAGGGAATATTATTACTGAAAGGGTATATCTGTTTTCTCAGAGCCCCAAAAACCAAATGGTCTTGGCTGCAAGTGACATCAGCAGGCTGATTTTACAAATCCCTTATACAGCTTTATGAGAAAAGTGCATACTTGTCACCATTGTATAATCTTATGTTGAATTTGCAGCAAAGCTTGAAATGAGATCTACTCAGAGGAAATGTGGATTTAAACATGGGAATTAGGTTTTACCTTTTCAAGGAAAATAATGAGTGTTCTTCTTTTTAAATGTTCATGTCATGAACTGTACTGAGACCATTAATGCTGTATTTTGTTTTCAGTATTGACTTTAATGCTCCAGCTCTGTTTTATTAATTCCATGTGAATGGTGACATTCAGGAAGTAGCAAATCTGCAGAAAATCCCTCACTGAAAGTCATTAAAAGTAGTAGTAGCAGATTTCTACTTTAATTGCTAATTTTGACAGTGGAGTCCTTAGATCCACAATGTCATTGCAGTCTATTCTATCTCAGTGGCAATGTAGAAATCCCTAAGGTTTTCCCACTGCAGTTTTTCACATATTGCAAGATATGGCGAGCTTCCTAATACCTGGAATTCACATTTTATCTTTACTGACAAAAAAAAAAATACATATATATAGGCTGAGACAGTGAGACAGACCTACAAGAAACCAAATGAGACTCTGAAGTTATATTTCCTTCATCTATGTTTTTGTCTCTGTCCCTTTAGAGGATATAGACAAGAACTGGAGACTCCAGATTTAAAACTAAGGTCTAGATTAAAAAAATAATAAAAAAAAATTAAAAAATCACCACATCTTTCTCAAATCATAGAGAAAACAAAGTTAATGAAGAAACTGAAAAATAAACTTGAGAGAAGGTTTGCTATATTTTTCAATTCTAATAGAAGTAAACTTTGATGTTTTTCTGAGGTTTTTTTTCACTTTAGAAGAAATATATTTATCTGATGTAGAAGTAGAGATTCTATTTTTTTTTTTTGAGAGAAACAGAAAAAAAAATCACGAGAATATTCTATTAACTGAATTATCGTTTGATTAAAACAAGAGGAGAATGTTAATTGGAAAGCAAAAACAAGTTGAAAAAATAATAACATTATTATTTGCTGAATTCTGTTTTCCCCTACCTAGTTTATCATAAAACTGTCAAGGTGCCAAGCCTTCCTGCTTTTGTTTTCCATAACCCCAGGAGAGTTCAATCCCTGACCAAGATGTTGTTATCCTTTGACTGGAAGAGTTCTGAAGCTGCTTGAGTCCTGTGGCTGCTTAAAAAATACTGCTCAATTCATACACAGGTTCCAGACAGATGCAACCCATCCTATCCTTGCTGCTGGGATCTGAACTCAAATAGCTCTGAAAAATAAAGCTAGGTGTCCATCCCCATTTTTAGGCACATGTTATCTTCAACAGCAGTCTGTACCACTTTAGTTCTTGTGCAGACATTCTAGAATGGAAAAGACTGGATTCTACTTAGGCTAAATAACACTGGACTTACAGATTATGAATGCAAACATTATAAGAGAAAACAGCATCTGTGTCTTTTTCATGAAGTAAAGAAAGAATTGATAAGTTATGTAATTAATGAAATCAATCCTGAGGTAGTAATAGAACAAGCATTTAAAATAGGATTTAATGTGTGAATCCTGTTGACTCTCTGTCTCCATCTCTGTAAGAACATCTCTGGTAAGAGCAGCAGTTATTTTAATAAAAAGAGAAAACAGAAAAAAACTATTTAGAAGTGGAGAAACATCTGGTCTGATTCCTCTGTCGTTGGTACATGCAATCCTGCAATGCAATGCTGCTGACTGAATGATTTTCCTTCTGTGCTAGAATAAAAACTGAGGAGAATATGACCCAATTAACCTATCATTTCTCTTTGTTGGCTCTCCCCTTTGGACCATTTATAAATAAATTCTTACATACTTGATATGATCTTTTTAACCTCCATATTGGAGTGCAAATATAGGAAGCAGAAAGGGATTGAAGAAGCATCAAGTCTAGGAAAAGAAGGGAAGGCAAAGTTTTTTGGTGGTCTTCAATGAGTTTTTCTCTCTGATCATTGAAACAATTTCTATATCATTGGTGTAAAAGGTTTCAAGCTGTTTCTTTTCAAAATGGTGTTAAGTTTAGTATGCTGGAAAAATGACATCATGTCAATTTAAGCAGGACTGGTGAGTTTAAGATTTTGGGAATATGTCTGCTGTTTGGGGCACTTTAGAGCTTACCTTGTTAGTGCTTGTTAAAATTGGAGATGATGTAAATTCTGGAAATAATTACAAACCTGACAAAACAAATTAGATCTCTAAAATGATTCTAAAATGAAATATCATGGGAAAGATCCTATTTATAAAGAGAGTAGAAAGAAGCTTCTTATCATAAACAGTAGCTGTGTGTGGATAGCCTTTCAAATTGCATTCAGTGTTGTCAGTAAATTTGTTGCTCTTTGTAACTTTTCTTTTTACTTACACATTGATATCTGAATATCTGTAAGAGACATAGGGAGGGCCTTGAGGTTGCTCACTGTTTCCTCCAAACCTGTCAAATCTATTCATCTGAGGATCTTAGCAGGGGACTTAAACCTTTCATATCTCGTTACTTGATTTGTGATTTTTGTGCCCCTTATCCAGCATAAATTTTCCTAAGCTTCAGACAATTGGATTCCTTCATTCTTTTGGTGAGTAATTTGTTGTGACAAAGGTGCAACTTCTTCTGTTGATGCTGGTTCATGGCCAGGACTACCAGGATGTCCCAGATGTTTTTGTGAATGCAAAGAAATGTTTCATACTGCTTTTACTTAGTCTATGATCCTTGTTTTCTTTGGAAAATTCTCCCTTCACAGACCACTGTCTCTAAAGTCAGATATTTGGGCAGAATATTTTGCTTACATGTGCTGATGATACAAAGTGTTAGTTAACTCTATGTCTCATGTTGATAAACACTGCAGCTGCCTGACGAGATCAGAGGCAAGTAGAAGGGCCTTGTCACAGGACAGCTGAGGTTGACAGGAACATTCAGATGCCCTGTCTAACCCCTCCTCAAGCAGGGCCATCTACAGCTGGTTGCCCAGGTTCACATCTGGACAACTTTTGAAAAACTTGAAGCAAGGAAAAACCATAACATCCCCAAGCCACTTGTGCCTCTACTTGGCCACCATCACAGGGAAAGTGTGGGAATACACAGGACAGAGAGTAAAACAGACTTAATTAGCCTAGCTGGTTTGATAACCAAGATGCCATGGCAGGAGCAAACAGAACTCTGAAGATTACAGAAGATGAGATTAAATCTGCTTACGGGAAGAGAAGAGATTCAATCAAACTTCTGCAAGCAAAATATGTTGTAAAAGGTATGAGTTGTCTGTATGATCTTTAACCTGATTATTGTAGTGGAAAATTATTAACCTTCCTGAAATGGTATATAAGCTTTTGGAAAATCTATGTAAAATCGAATTCTGATCACCAAATCAGTCTTCCTGTCTCTCTATCAATCGTCAATAGGAAAGAGTGTTCCTTGATGTTCAAACTGCACCTTCTATGTTTCAGTTTGTATCCATCGTGTTCCTCAAAATAGTTCAGTCTGGAGGTTTACCACTTCTCTGGATTATTTCTAAGATTTCTTTTATGCAGATAGTTCTTTGTTCCCTGGCCCAGAGTAAGGTCACTGAGAGGTGTCAGGAAGGGGAATTCTGGAGAAAAAAATCAAGGGTACCTTTAATACTTCTTCTTTAACACTAACTCTTCCATATCTCTTTCCAATCTGACAGCAATGAACCCCACAAACATGTCTTTTGTGGAGGGATGTACCACATGTGCAGAATCTCACATGAAAAACTATTTCTGGGTAGGTTTCCTGACACATAAACAATCAAACAAGTGTGCTATAGAGTTGATCTGAGTAACGTGAATATTTGTGTTTAGAATGTACTGGATGCACTGCTCACTTGTTCTCTAGCTTTGCATCTCACTTGCTCAGAATTTCCCAGAAAGTGATCCAGAAGTCTTAGGGACGAGCCATGTTTCCTATAGATGGCAGGTATGCATCCAGAAATGGGACAGCAGCTATGAATCAAAAGCTGCTGTGAGGCCACTCTCTGCATCAGTAAGTGAGGCTGCTGACAGTGTACTAAAATGTACCTCATCCTTAAGACACCTGAAAGTCTACAAATGACAAGGAGACCCAGAAACACCAAGGATAAAATATATTTGGCAGCTACTATCTGGCTTGTTTTACAAAATGGAGCAGCAGACTTCATTGTTACAGCTGGTGTTTCATGGGCCACCTCTGAGATTCAGTTCTGCCTACTTTAGATAATCATCCTTGGTTTCTAGTGATGACCAGAATATTCCTTATAGTAGAGAACAGAGCTGGGCAAGTTACTTTTGAGGCTACATGTACCAGCATCAAAGCAGTGTGTCCATTAATAAAATCAGAATGGTAGTTTTACAAGAAGTATAGTAAATTTGTACAAATTGCTTACTATGTTTTCTTTTTGATTGGTCCTCTCACATTACAAATGAAACTAATAAAACAGATCACAGTAAAGAGTACAAGCCCAGATTGCCAGTTAGCTCTATCAACAAGTAAAAAGATTACCATTTTACATGTAATGTAAAACCTGACATAGCTTCAAACCAGAAGTAATTCCTCTTGTGTCCAAACATTAATATAATATTGATAGGATTTGCTATTTGTCTTACATTCCTTTCTCACATGCATCACAATAATTTTCTGCATTCAGAAAAAAAATCAGCCTGGAAAACTAGAAAATAATCACTATGCAGATATATATGTATTTTGAGATTCTACCACATGTGTGCAATTTTCAGATAGGACTGTGACATTTCAGGAAGTCTGGGTTCCTTGTTTCATTTTCAAATCTCTTCCATTATCATTCTTCCACACAGCAGATGCTCAAAGGCAATTTTTCAAGATGAGAAAGTAAAGCTTGCTGTAACTCATGCTACAGTGCTCTGACCCTGGAATGCACTGCAGCACAATGTGATGTGTCTGCATCCTGAAGGTAAAACAAAAAAAAAAGCTCCAAAAGAAAATGGTAAGCCAAGTGTAATAATGAATTATGATGATACGAATCCCTCTGATTCATACCTTCAAAACCCACATAAAGCCCCAGGAAAAGTAATTTGAAGTCCATTTTCTCTCCATAGTTTTGTGGATTTGTTTTTGTGAACAAAATTTAAATTGAGAGGAATAGAAGGACCTCGGAGTCAACTAAAGGAACTGAGAAGGAACAGCTTATCCTCTAATATGCTGTAGATCCTAGCAAAAATCTTTTATAATTTTGGGCAAGAAGTCTCTTGAAGCTACTAGTTCATAGTAGGCTTTCCAAAACATGGGTACTGAATGTCTGGACAGGCTGCTGTCAATTGAAGTACGCCTTCTGTCAAAGAGAATGGGTAAATTAAACAATTGCTTCACCAGTACATTCAACAGCATCATAACCATGGCAATCCTTGTCTGCCCTTGTAGTAAACCCCCAAGGATTTTGAATAGAGATGATGATGAAAGATATAGCTGGAATTAGATTGCTTCATGGGTAGAAAATATTTTGGAGGTTCTGCAGCACAAAACCACGCTCATTTCTGGTGGCGTTGAAAGAATTTGCCTTCCTACCTTGTTCTGCCTCAGACTGAGACATTGGGCATAGGCTGTCAGCTTATATGAAAATAAATCTCAAACCTGTCCTTTGTCCACCTCTGAAATATCAATATGACCATTCAACTATCAGTTTACCTCTTTTGTTCTCCCAGTTTGTAGAATCACAGTCCAATTTGCCTGTTATCATGACTTTTATTTTTTGCACTATCCAAGATAAAGAAATCATTCCCTTAAAGGAATTCTCAAATTTGAGGCACCATGATAGGTGAAAACCACATATTTCATTTGTCTTCCATGTTGTAAAATTTAAGGAGAAATACAGTCTTTTGAAAGTATCACAAACCTTTAAATCATTCCAGTATTACATGCTATTCCATGACTAGGGTAATTTACATTTTCTTTTTAGTTTCTTTTCCCTTTTGGACAAAATATATTTTTCCATCAGCAGACTTGCTTTGCTCTGAAATCACCCTGATTTAAACCAAGTTGACTTTGCTTCATTTACCCTTCTGTGTCTTTACGAATAAATGAAGAGGCATTGGGGCATTGATTGTGTTCAGCAGCTATGTTTAAACCTCCTGTTAAAAAGAAACATCTGGAAAAGCTGAAACTTTTGGTAAAAATCAATGTTTGGCTGTTGTTGGCAGAATATTCTGTTTACAGATAAAAGTCATGGGTGTAACTTTCCATACGAAATTCTTTTCTTTACTTAAGAAACTGGAGACAGACTATCCCACTGCAGGGGTATAATGGTCTAGGGATCTGATCCATCAGATCAGAGTATACAGTGAGTATTACACTGCACTTAGGACAAGATATGTGGCCCTTGTTCTGCTGAGCCTGAAGCTTATTGATTGCCACAGCTTCAAGATATATTTGACCATGGAAGCTGCTGAGTTGCTCCTACAGATTGCACAGACACCTGCCCATCATAATTACATAATATACCATATTAAGAAAATGCACAGTGGAAAGAGAAGAGCTGAAAATGAAAAAAAAATCACTACTTCTCATCAGTCCTTGCATGAGCAAAAGTGCAATGGGTTGGTGTCTGGTTCCTTTTCTTGCTCATTTTAGGTAATGAATATTAATTTTGTTCTTAATTCTAGTGTGATATAGGATTTGAGAGGATCCTATTTTCTCTGCTACATCTACTCAGAAGCAGAGTAACATTAGGGGAAAAACTCCAAATATCTTAACAAGAAGTCTGAGTTTTTCCTCCAAAGTTATTATTTCTTTATCATAAGATGTAATTAAAATTGCCTGTGATTAAAAAAACCTTGTAAAACTGTAAAACTGAAACTTTTGCCAGGGCAAAACACAAATGGAGCATTTTCAGACTGACCAGCTAGTTACTTTGTCATTTCTCTCTCTGAAGTAAAGGAATTCTTTGAGCCTAAATTTGTCCTTTTTTAATTTTTTTTTCCTTTTTCTCTCTTTTTTTTTTTTTTTTTTTTTTTTTTCTGTAGTTTTTAACTAAATTCTGAGTCCTGGAGAAACAGCTGCACTGTACTGATTACTTGATGGCTGTCCATTTCATTAACAAAACTATAATTTTAAAAACCCCAACTTTAAATGAGTTTAAGAAAACTGTTCTCAATAATTAGCATATCTTTCTTCAGAGAGTACATCAACTTGTTGAGAAAAACTGAAACTGAATTGTATGAATTAATTTCTCAACTCTCACAAGGCTAACACTCAGCTTTGGGGATACATCATAGTTGCTTCTCACTTTAGGGGAACTTAATGTAGTTATTCTCCCAGCTGATATTGCTAAATCAGTGCGGGGGTTAAAATAATAGTTCTGCTTTTAAACTAATTTTTCCCTGCTAGTATGCAATTTAGTTCAAGTGAAGGTTCATTTTACAAAGCCATGAAATAGATGTTTTATTAGATCTTCAAAGCTAATCCGAACAGTGGTTCAGACACCTTCACAGCCTAGATTTTAATGCTGGTTTAATTGATTTTTATTTAGACTCTGGTCCTCACAGGACTCTACCTTCACACTGTGGTAGTTCATATTACATTTTGTTGTTTCACACTCCCTTTTAGGTGCAAATAGCCCTTTAATCAATCAGACTTCAATACACAGAAACATGAGAAACTGCGACATATTCAGCTTGGTTAGACAATTTGTCACATATCTAAATATCTTTCACAGTCTTTATGACAGAAGTGGCAGTATCACCTCAAGCATCAGCTGAACGTGTAATTCAAGTGGATTTTTGGAGGATCAGTGCATGTTCGTGGAAAACAAGGAATGACTGTGAACATTCAGATGTTTTGTTTTTCTATTTGCAGTGGTTGTTTCTGTGTACCTCAGAGAGCTAGAAAATGTAAGATATGGGAGTTCAGAATGAAAATAAATTTTATATTTTAAAAGTAGCCCGTGAACTTGGGATCTCTGTATTAATGTTTTGTTCCATTAAAAGCATTAATAACTTAGGAATCTATGTACAATTATGCATTAAATTTGTAGGAAAAAGTCAGCTTATGAAAAACGAATAACTTCAGCAGTATTGTAATAGTTTCACTCACTATTGCTTTATTTTTCAAGGAGTTACAAATTTTGTAATGGAAAAAATTATTGTCATAAGAGACTATCTGGGGGAGGAGGTAAGTAGAAATTATTTTTTCACTGAATGCAGACAAGATACAAAGAAAGAGAAAAACTCCTAAATTTTGTGTCACATGGGAATTTCTTTACCTAACCATGTAATACTTCTCTAGTAACATTTGTAGTTTCACTAGGCCTTGCCTGTGAAAATATATATTCCAAAATTATACTATTTTTGAAACACTAAAAAAGTCTAAATACTTCACACAGCTCTATTGGGCAAAAATAAACAGGAAATTTGGCAATATTCCCATAGGCAATGTCATATGCTTTCTTTAGTGTATTTTTTTTTGTTCTTATTGTTGGTTTTTTCCTCCTCTTTTAGAAAAAAGTTTGTTCAGAAATCTCACCTGCCTGTGGCAAATGAGCAATGCCATTTTTCCACACTACCCTCCAAAGGTGTCACTACCTCATCTGTGGGGCTCAGCCGTGGCCTGTGAGGGGTCAGCTGGAGACAGCTGGAGCTGGCAGTGTCCTCTCCTCACAGTGACCACCCTGAAGCTGCCACAGTCAGCTCCTTGCCACGGACACCCAGCACATCAGCAAAAAACTATCAATATCTACTAAGATTTTAACAGCTCAAAAAAAGAGAGAGAAGACAAAAAAAAAAAGAAAAAATCAATGGACAAAATTGAGAAAGGGCTCTCCAAATGAGAAGCTGAAGTGAAAAATAGAGATTTCAAAGTTAATGAGTACATCTATATATAAAAAAAAGGCTTGGGAGCAGGGTGAGAAGCTCCGAAGGGTAAGACTTAACTGACACAAATGTCCATAAACAGCTGCAAGGTGTTACACACATCATCAGCTCTGCATGGAAAAGTAGGAACGGAACAACCAGAGGGGATTAAGAGGAAAAATAAAATAAAAATTGGGAGATGATGTCTCAATACGACACAAAAGAAACGACACACACACTGAGATGTCCAAGACAAAAAAGGGGAAGTTTATTCACAGACGTCAACATCTATAGCAGTCCAACAGTCACCATGGATTGGAGGAAGAAAATCTTCCTCTCCAACCACACTGGTCAACCCAACAGTCCATCAACAGCCTCCTCCTTTATGAGAAGAATGTAAACATGGACAGACAGTTACAGCAACAAATAGGTTGTTTATGTGAAAATCCTTGAGAGACTCCATTACAAAAGGTAAACACAGAAGGCCAAAGTAGAACTCCAGAAAAACTTAAAAAAAAACCAGAAAAGAACAAAGAAAAACAAGGCAACAAGACGGCTTTGTAAAGAGACAGAAAGAGAATAGTGTAAAGGATAAAAGACAACACTGAGAACAGTCCAAAACTACTGAATGCTACAAAAATGAGGGAAGTTCTGTGTATGTCCTAGGCCATGAGGGGACTTGCTTAGCAAGGCTGAGCAAATCAAAGATGAGAAATCAAGGCAAGTGGGAAGGCACAAACACAAAAAGGAAAGAAAAAGAAAGAAAGAAAAGAAAAAGGAAGCAGATGGCAGAATGAACCATTCTCCTCTCACCCCAAAAACATCTGTAGCAAAGAGTTTTCATTTCAGAGAGCAAAAAATTTGACTTGGGTAGATGTAAGACACAGGGTGAACCCGAAAACATAGGCACTGCTCCAGTAACTTTTGTCCTGTGTATGTCATATGATATGTTCAGAAGGGTCTTTTTGGCCTAAAACCTGTGAGTCTTCACAAGATATACAGGTCGATGGCAAAAATAAGTGCCTATTTGCAACTGTCAACATCTATTTTAAACATTAGGTAGTTTCATAACTTTTTGTAAAACAATTGCCATGTTTTTAATAGGAGAGATATTTGTAGTTCTATGTAGAACAAAACAAAATAATACCTATAACCTTAACAAAAAGAAATGGTCATTTAGCTTTCTTAGCACTGTTACATATGGAAATCTTTGAAGCAAAGCAACAAAACAAGTAGCACAGAAAAACCCTCAGACAGAATAAGTGAGAGCTGCATAGTGTCCAGTTGCAGGACCAGGATTTTTCTGTTTCTTTACACAACTGATACACAATTTTTATTGCTTATTTGAGAAGCTGACTAAGATATTCTCATTTGCTCTAGGATTGCCTCTTTCTTTGGACTTTTTTTTTTTTTTTGATTGTAAAGATAATGAGTTTCTTAGGGTTGTTTATTTCCAACAAAAAAAAAATCCAGTAGGTCTTGAGTCAAGGGTAGCCTGATGTGATGGGAAATGTGATATAAAGGAACAGAGAGAAATGCCTATATATAGGGAATATTGTTATGGTGCTAATAGAAACCCAGAATAACTCTCTGGGAAAAAAAAAAGACTGCATAGCTATTGGTTTTATTTTCTTTAATTGGCTGCTTTTTTCCTGTCTGCTACTGTCTTCTAATTTTTAAATGAAATGTTGTGGCAGTGAATTCTTAGGAACATTTAGCTTTCCTATTTGTTTACTGGGGAAAGGCTGTGCCCTTTTTTTTTTTTTTTTTTTTTTTTTTTTTTTTTTTTTTTTTTTTTTTTTTTTATACCTTCCTCTACCCTTTCACTTTGTTTTGGCTATGCTAACAAAAAGGGCTCCTGAACTCCAAACAGGAATCTTAAAACAACTGCGTTCACTATAGAAAGTTTTAGCTAGATTGAGCTGTAGCTCTATGGAAATACCAAGTAAACACTCAAAACCAGAACTGAGCTTCTGTACTGAGAGGTCTTCAGTGATATTCGCAGCTCAGATATGAGCAAGGTCATCTTCTGAAGTGGCTTTGTTCATGCGTCAGTGAATCAGGCAGAGATTTACTCATTCCATTTTTCAAACACAGTAAATTATGCATCTTGAAGTTCATCTGCCCCTTAGAACTGCAGCATGATGCAGGACATGTAAATAGCTCTGTTCTCCCCCATGATTTCTTGTGAAACTCACACAGGTAGTAAATAACACTGCCGGCATCTTTCATATTTCACCGCGATAAAATCTGTATTTTACAGCTGAGGGGTTGTGGATTTCTCTGGGGTTTGGGTTGGTTTGGGTTTTGTTTGTTTGTTTTGTAAGGGCTGCTTATTTTGGCTTATTTATTAATCAATATTTGACCCTATTACTTCCAAGAGATCAGTAGGAACACTTGTAAGCTGTTCACTGTGGGAAGAGGAGTGTACACACAGAGAAAATGTTTCCTGTTAATATTAGATTATTGTCAGCCAAGGTTAGCTAAGATGTAAGATTTCATCTACAGTTTGTAGTGCTTGTTCAAAGAGATGAAGATTGATTGTTGCTATATTTAAACACATTATTATTTTCTCAATTTTTTGTGTTGTCAAAGCCAGGAATTCTTCTAGTCTGAGTTCAGCTAAAATCTTTTAACCTCTCAAATGGTCCTTGGCAGTACTTTCCCTAAGTCAATTGCATTGTATTTGATGCTGGCTTCCTTTTTTTTTAGAGCATCCAGTCAGGGTGCTGGTATATCTGACATTTTCTTTTTTCCAAAATGTGTGCATAAGCATGGACACAAGAACATGCATGCAGATCTGGTGTCGGTGTGGGCTCAAGCTGCAAGAATTCTCACAGCTGGGAGAAATATCCTCAGCTCACACTGACCTGAGTTTCTGCATGTGTCTCTGAGGGCCAGATGTGGTATACAATCTAGGAACTGGTAAGTTTTCAAGAGGTGGGACACTCTTGTACTTGTAAGCATGAAGCTTGCTAAAACTAGGGAGGGGGGTAAAGAGCCAATGTTACACATAGTTCAGTCTTCTGTATTCTTATCAAATGGAAATCTTATGGAGCTTCCAGCTTAGTAATCTAGTTTGCACCCAAGTAAGGCCCAAAAAGTATCTGAGTTTGATGGGCACTCATCTATTGTCTTCCCAGGATCCTGGTATCAAATTCTAAGCTGACTTTGACTCAGCAATGAAGAATATTTCTCCCCTTTGCTATTAGCTGTCCACATCTCTTCAAAAATTACTTTTTGGAGGTGATCAAAAATTTCCATTTTTCTTCTTGGGAAATGGAGTTGATGAGACTGTACAGTCTCCATTATTGGTCTCTTTGATGGTCCATCAGCCAATTTCATTCAAATCTGATAAGAGGGAAAATCTCAGAGACATTCAGGTGCTTTTATTTTGAAGAAAAACATCAGCATGAATATTGAAAGCATGCCTTGTTCTTGCTTAGCTGAACAGCTGAAAGTCAGGAGTGGAAATTGGGATGTTCTTGTCAAAGACACAAGAGGGAAGTGACACAATGTGCAGGGATTTTTTTTTTAAGGAATTTGGTAGAGAAACCAGAAATGGATGAGACAGCACAGATGTCAACAACTTATAGACACAAGAGTTTTATCTGTTCTTCTGTTCTTGGAATGATTTTGTCTTTAATATCATAAATGGAAACACATCTTCATTTAATTCCTTTTCTTTCAAGCTAACAAGATGACTTTTATGTATGTGTATGCATCTATGTGTAACATATTTATAAATTAGTTTTTCAGTATAGATATGCATAAAAAGAGAAGCTGGATCTATCTACAGTCAGATGCTCTTTTCCAGAGGGGCCTGATTTTTATATGAATATCATTTTTCTGTCCTAAATCAGTGAAATGATGGAATAATGTAACTGAATCTAAAGAGAGGTCTTTGTTTTAAACTGCAGCCTATTAGGCAAAATCTTTCAGGTCAATATATTTTCTGTAGTGTAAGTCCATGGCAATGACAATATTTATGATAATAATTACAAAAATAAAGCATCATATTGAAATATCTTGTAATGTCTCTGTTAATGCTCCTAACATTAATTAGTCAACTAATAAAGTCTTTAAGAAAAAGGCAAAATAAATTGTTTAGGCATTTAACAATGGATCTCCTAATGATAAAAATTTAACATTAGAGTTGTTAGTTGTAAGCTGGTTGTAAGTTGTTCTAAATTCAAGAATTGAATCCTTTACCCTGACGGCAGTGTGAAGGTAAATTTATTACCTTTGTGCTCCACATCAAGAGTGTCAGGAAATCGTCCTTTCATTGCATTTTCTTACATCTTTAGAGGCTAGGGCTCATCTGCAATGGTGAGCCACCATAGATCTCAAACCATCGTGAGTACCATGCACTTCAAACTCCCCAGCACGACTGCGAAAGTCAATCGTACCGTGGAAGTGTATGGTCACCAGATGGCCTGAGCTGTTTGCCATGTAAACTGGCGCTACAACACAAAGAATTTCCCCTTGTGTTTTGGTGTGCAAACACTGCATGGATGCCATATGAGCACAAGGTCCTGGCCAGTCTATCGTGCAAAGCAACTGCTGTGTTTCCTCAATCTAATTCTTTGCATTTTCTTTCCCATGAAGTCCAAAGTTAGTTGCTTTTGAACAGATGTCCTATGTTTTATTATTTGTTTACAGACATCTCAGATAAATAGATAAAAGGCATTTTTTGGGGTTTTTTTGAATGTGTCAAATTGTTTGTAAAATTAACAATTTGAGAAGCATATTGACTCTCTCTACAAACTTTCAGAGTTCTCTAACTTCTATTGAAATTTCAGTTTCAGGTAAGATTTCTGATGGTTCCTCCACAAAGTTCCTCCCAAGCTCCCTTACAATGAACTTATATTAAAATATATGAATCTAATTTAGTCTTTTCCTTCCATTATGTTATGCTCTGTGAATGCTTCCTTTAGTTCTGCAGTTTCTTTTGCACTCCTCCTATTCCTGATATGCTTGAAAAAGATTCATTAAAAATTTTTATGATTTTTGCAATTCCTTTTATCAGGTATTTCTTTGACATGCTTTATTCTGGTTTTATATTTAGACTGCTTGAGTTTATGCCTCTTTCTATTTATTTCCCTCATTTTTGATACAACTCTGATTTCTATAACCATAGCTATTTTTGTGCCTACCCTCCCTTACCTAGCCTTTTATTTCCTTCTTCCTCCAACCCTCAACCCCTATTTCAGTTTCTACATTTTCTATGCTGGTTTAGATGAACTAGTAAGAGAAGATGCTCATAACAGAAGACATTGGAATGAACAAGAGCTGTCAGATTCTAAAAAGAAAATATGCATAAGAGATGGGTAGACTGGAAGGGGATTGATTTCACATAATGTGACTATCAAAAAGTAAAGAGTCTGTCTTGCTTGCTTATCTAGTCTTCCTCTATTGTCATAGAAGAGAGAGGATTGTCTACAGGTGCTCTTTCTCACCCAAAGAGACAGATCTTGGAAGTAAATGCTTATCTTTGTAAAATAAGGACAGACTAGAAGAGTGGGTTGCAATTGAGGCTTAGTAAATGGCTTACTAAAGTTAGGTGAGATGTAGGGTCATGACCCAGGAGTGTCAGTCACTTGTGGGTTTTTTTGTTTTTTTGGATTAAATCAATCTGAGGAATGAACTGAATGTGATTTTCACTGGCCTAGGTAAAGTCACAGAGTTAGAAAATACAATCTCTTTTCTTCTCAGTCTCTTAATTTTCAACAGATATATCTCTTTATTTTAATACTTCAGTTTTGCAAAATCATTTACTTAATCAATCAGTCTACAAGTCTAGTTTCACTGCACATCTCCTGGTGAAAAATTCCTTGGCTGTTGCCATAATTGGGAACAAAGCAATTCAGACACCCTGCAAAAAAAAAAAAATAAAAATGGGTACCGTTTTTTGTCAGCTGTCAAGACCTTATATCATTAATAAATCCTGAGGAGGAAAGATTCCTTTCTGCAGCTCAGTTCTCAGTGTCTCAGATTCTCAGCCTGAGGAGAGCTTCTGTTCTCTGGCTGCGTTATGAAGTCACGTCAGCTTCATACCTACCGGTGAACAGAGATCCTGGGTACAATGAATCATTCAGCCCTCTCCACAAGGAAGGAAATGCTTGGATGGCTAAAGGCAGGGTAGAGTTTCACTCAGAGATGCATGAATTTCCCTGAAGCTTTCTTAAAAAAAGAGTGTAGTGCTGGTTTTAGTGTGTTCTATTTGTCATTCAGAAAGACAACACATTAGCAGGTTTGAACTCCCAAGAACTAAAAATATATATTACATAAGCAGATTGAGAGAAAGGCTCGATGATTTCAAACTGAAAATATTCTTAAGCATCTTTCCATTGCTCCAGCTAAATAGTGCAGTTCTTGCAAACAGCAGAGCTATAGACACTGAGAGAGCCAACCTATACTAGAGAGTATAAAGACACAACTGAACCAAGATAAATATTCAGACAGATCTGCAAATTCAAGAACATTTTTTTTTCTGAAATAAAATGTGTCATTGAACCTAAGAATTTTTCTTTTCTTTTTCTTTGAATTTGCAGGTATTTGCCTAGGCTATTTTATTCAATTTTTGTTTTCCCCATTAGTACCTTTTCTTTCAATGACAAAGTTTTTAGCTGAATTCTACCACATAACATCAGGGAAGTGCTCACATAACATTAAGGATTTTATTTTACAAAATGCCAATCATAACAAAGTCTTTGAAAGATAGTTGTTTCTTAAACAAAATTCTGTGCACAGCGTTAGTGAAATACATACTATGAAAGGGAAACTATAATTGAAATAAATCTTTGAGTAGCATTTTTGGCCAACCAAATAAAGTGAATGTTGTTGCCTTACACTAAATTTAAACCAACCTTCGTTCATAACTGCAGTAAGAAAAACCCCAAACCACTGCTAGAAGAGAAAAAAAATATAGCCAAATTAACCTGAATAGCTATGAAATCAATAACTGTACAACAGAGGGGTCTTAGAGAAAAGAAATATGTGAAATTTACATGTAAAATCTCCAAATGAAAAAAAAAAAAGTAAAAAAGATGGTCCTAATTAGCAACAGACATAGACATTAAATAAAATGCAGAGGGGCACAGGATATAGGAAACTATTTCAAATATGTTAGCGCTTTAAAATGTCAGACAGTTTGAGGCAGTTATGAAGAATTTATTCCTTGGTTTTGGAAGGCCTAACAGACATGCAATAAAATTCACAGGAGCACTGCTAGAACAGAGGAGAATAGCAGGAAGAGTCAAGTGTAACAGTAATAGAATCCAGTACATAGCAATTTTATATTTCTGTAAAGAGGATGAATAATGGTGTACTTATTTCTTTGTTTTTGCATGGTTTTTATATTCATGCAGGCATGCAGAATCCATATAGAGATCCAAAGTGTCATGTTAGGATGTTTTTAGGAAATCTGGTCTTATCTCAAATTAAATAAAATAACTAGATTTTCTCTAATCTTCTGAGGGGAAAATGAGAGTGAAAATGTCAAGAAATAGCAATTTTTAATATTCAGGAGAAATAGCAATAAATCTCAAAAGAAAACAAAAGCTTTCAAAATGAAAATTAAAAACCTAATGAACACTTCACTGAAAATCATGAAGAGTTGTCATAGCACCAAGTTGTAATTTATATCAAAAAACAAGACATTGATATTTACATGAAGTCATTATCTCTAATGTAATATTTGAAGATGCCTGCAATTAGATTTTATTGTAAATGTTCATAGAGTTGTAAGAAAATGCATTTACCTATGATCCATCATTACATTTTATGCTGCTATAGCTCATTCATCATTCTGCGTTTGCATTGGTTTCAAGGCTATTAGAGATATCATTTAAGGAGGGGTGAGGGTTTTTTTATTTCTTTGAGAAGATGGAACTTTCTAATTATGTGGTGACACATTCAGTGACATCCTATCTATAAGAAACAAATACTTTTTCTGGTAGTATTTTTCTGGTTTTGTTTTTTTGGTTTTTTTTCTTCTTAATGTAAACTGAAAATACTTCCATCTTCCTGCTTTGAATTCTGGTATCTGGAAGAAGCAAACCCTTTTTTTCCATATTTTTGAAAAAACACCATTCCAGGCATTTCTCTTTTTTTAAAGGAAAACTTGTATATCTGTGAGCGAACCGAATGAAGAAGAGACGGAATTTTACTTGATAAATGTATTCAGCTATATATTACTGTAAGAACAACTTGCCCTATTAAGGAAGAGGGTCCCTGGAATTATTCTATTTATTTTTTTAAACTCAGAAATGTGGTGAAACATTTCATCCGGACTGTGGATCCACTTAGAAGCTTTCCTGTTCCCTAAATGCCATGGGAGCAGCCAGGTCATCACCACTATCTGCTCTTCCATTAGGACATGCTTTGATTTGCCCCATACTCTATTTTTGCAGGTTGGCTGGGCAGAAGATGACAGATCCTTTCACCCATTGCCTGGCTCAAGTTGGGGAGTTCACTAAGGTTGTGATTTTTCTAAAACATCTCAGTGATTTAGGACCATGGGTTTCTGTTGACTTTTGATGGTTCATGTGAAACAGAGATCATGTGTGTACCTACAAAATTCCCATCCAGAATTTTCCTGCCAATAGCCAGATATAACGTGTTCTAGACAGCTCTTTATTGGCAAGATCATTTAGGGTAACTAGAGTTCACCACATTGTCACAGATGAAGTGGACATTTACCCGCCTGTGCCAAGTTGTATAAACCCCTTGACTTAACATTAGTTGTGATAAATTATGTTGGTGTACGTGCAGGAATTTGCAAAATTGATCTGAGAACTTGGAAGACTGTGGAACACCTGCATGGCATGAAAAATAAATATAATACATTAATAAAAAACAAAGCAAAACAAAATCAAACCACCCCAGAAACTGCATTGCTGAAATTGCTGTCTTAGCAGTTTTCTACTTTTGTAGCAAAACTAGTTTCCAGGAGAAAGAGTCATAAAAATATTTTCACTAGACAGCTGACTAGGCAAGGGAAGTCAAGAAGTGTTCATGCTTCATTCTCTGAGCAGAAACATTGAACTGGGTGAAAACCTCATTCTTGATGACAAAATTCTCAGACTTCATCATACCCAGGTTTTCACCCCAAATTCCCACTGAGAAAAGACTTACTAGTCTCTATTCTCTTTGTATTTATTGCATCTGAAATATGCTAAATTTCCATTACTTCATCTGAGATTGCTTTTTTTTAGGTCACATGGTTTTGAATATCACAGGGACATGGTAACAAAATAATTTTTTGAGGTAGAGCCATAAGAAAGTCAGGGATTTTTCTGCTGTGGTAGAAGATTTGCACAAGCCTTGTACACTTGGAGCATGTGTTTGGGAAAAAGTTAGTACTCACTGATCACTGCTTGTAATATAAAGCTGTGATTAGTAAAGTTAATAAAATTAACATTGAGTGATAATAGTTTAAGGTTTAAATCCCCAAGAAAATTTTCTTCACCTATATTTTTTAAGTATATAAAAAAGACACTATTTAGTGTTTTGTTGGCACTGATTGGTATCAGGCTTTTCTTTTTAATAAGAATTTCAGTATGCTTCTAGCAAATCATTTTAATATGAAAAACCCTCTAGCATCTGATCAACCAAAGAACCTTAGCCTGGCTGAATCTTTATTCTGAATTAGTTGAAGCACAGGACTCTCTTTATTCTTTCTGAGAGAATATTAAATATGTATGTTAGGCATTGTACAGAAACCCCTGTCCCTTTTGTATTTTGCCTATGGCATATGAATTTAATGTGGTTCACATGCAGTGCAGAGACATCTCCCAAGGCATGAAGGTCTTTTGTCCTTATGCTTCCTCCACTTTGTCTCTTTAGAGGATTGTACCTTTACACAAGGATCTCTCTTGCAGGAACTGAACCAATCCTCCCCAAGCAAGGAAACATTTTACCCTGAGGACAATCCTTTTGATAATCACAAAATTAGTGATTCTAGAATTCTAGAACCATTTTGATAGACGCTGTGACCCTGTTACTGCATTCAAAATGACACAGGAAACAACATTCCTATGGGAAAAGAAATACAGAGGAAAAAAATGCTGTTCAGGGAAAGAAGAGAAAGAAAGTGGACCTTAATTTTGATTAACTGCAGATTTCTCCTATCCCCCTCCCAGAAGTGGCTTCTAATCCCCATCAGAACCTGCTGACAGACTGGCTGAAGCCCAGAACACACATTCAGATTCCATAGGAGATATCTTGTGCTGGGTTCTAAGAAGCATGAGTGCCTCTGGTGGTGTTATTAACACAGCACGGCAAAAGAAAAGCTGGCCCAGCACCTACAGATTCATGGAGAAATCTGGCCAGAACACCGGGGCTGACTTTGAAAGGATCCATTGTCCCTGTCCTCACCAAATTCCTTCTCAGCAGCTTCTGCAATTGTTAGCATGAGCATTAAGGAGCCCTTGCATTATGGAGGTGAGAAGAACTTTTCTGTTTTCTTTCCTAGACTTGCATGTAGAGCCAGATTCACATAAGCCTAGGATTTTCCAGGTCTGATCTGAGCCCAAGACTGCAAATATTATCCAGGCAGATCTCCGTGGAAGTCAATTAACAGGCTATTGGCTGAACCAGTTTCCACTTGGAGCCTGATGTAACCGCGGAGCAGGTGTGAATGCAGACATTGTACCCACCAGAATGAGGATTATGTAAGGCTTTCTTTAAAAAAAATTATATAAGGCACATAGTGCCTTAAGACATTTTCTTTACGTATACTATAATGAATTTAACCAGATTAAAATAAAATAAAATAAAATAAAATAAAATAAAATAAAATAAAATAAAATAAAATAAAATAAAATAAAATAAACAACTAATGAGAAAAATAAAAACCTTCTGGAAATTTCAGCACCTTGTAGGATTAAAGAGGTGGTCTCCCCTTTCATCACACTGTCCACTTCAACCTGCTTGCTCAGTATGTGCCAGGAAACTGTTTAAAGTTCCTGTGGCTTGAAAAATAGCCAATCTTTACAAAGAAAGAGATTTTTATCTGACCAGCCAAGATCTTAGAATGTCAGTACTTGGCTCTGACTAATACAAAAATAAACAAATATGCATGCACACGCACACATAATCTAGGATGGAGGTCTATTGATGAGTACTTAGAAAGATTGGACTGTTCTATTTAATTATGGTAAAATTCAATAAGAAATATAAAGGTAAGGAAGAATATCACGACGTGAGGAGAGTCCCTGTCATCGCAATCCTGGTTTGGCCAGGTTGATCATGGCTAATAAACAAGATGGGTACGATGGATAGCCCAGAGATATCCTTTAACGCATCAGACGGTAGGCAGCGTCCAAAGATGAGGGGCCATGATTAGCCTGGCATTTTATAGGGTTTTACCTGGGGGCAGGTGTCCAATCGTGGTTACAGGGCAGGGGCTTGACCTTATGAGCCTAAGGTCTTGAACCAGCAAGGCTTACTCTATTAGCATTTTCCTGACATCCCACCTCCCAGCATCTCAGATTTATTCCCTCCATGTAGGGTATCTGGGCTAAGCTTTGATCTGTCCCAGGTAATTCAGCTTCCACAGAAGAAAATTTACTAAAAGGATCACAGGGAGCCTGCAGCCTTTCATTCTTGTGACCAGCATATGATGGTCAAAATGATGTGTCCCCATCGACTTCCAAAATGATCTGAGTACTATCCATGACTGCCATCCTGGTAGGCATCTGTGACAGAACACTTCTCACTCACCTTGAGGCATTTCTGGTCTAGCCAACCAGGCTTCTCTAGGCAGTAAAGAGAATTAGAACATGACTGTTCAGATCCATCTCAGTAACATCTTTAAAACGAGGTAGTTGTACTCCAGGAGATATTATCCCCTCTCCAGGAAGTATAAACAATGAGGCTTCACTCTGCATGAGTAACCAAACTTCCCATGCACTCAAAGATCAACAGGGACAAGGAACAGAAGTTTTACCCTCAAACTCCTCCACTCTGCTATGAGAAATATTAAATTCTGGGGTCACCATCCAAAGATATTTAATATTCAGTAATCCACTCCATTCACTGATACCCTTTCCAGTGAATTCTCCAGGCCAGCTTAGCTCACATATCTAAAGTAACGTGCAACAGGACAAGTGTATGTTTACAAGCTGTTTTCTCTCTCAGTTGCATGTAGAAGCATGCCTGATGAATTTGGGAAACTCAGAATTCAAACTTGAGGGAAGCTGAGAATATTTTCAGGTGAATTTTGGAGCTTTATGAAGTGAAAGAGCTTTAATGTTTTTTTAAAAGACAAAGTCTAAAACTCAAGAATCAGTTGTCAGTAAAACAAAACTAGCATAGAAACTCACCTGTCATCTTGAGCACAAACATAAGAGTTACATTACATAGGCAAAGCAAATCCATAAATTACCTTTCCTTCAGAATATCTAGCAAGGAGCAAATCAGTATGGGATAAACAAGGATGCTCCTTGCATTTTGATGTCCATGATACTCAAAGGAACTGCATGTTAGAGAGACATCATGGGAAGAATAACACAGAGGGCCAACATATGCTTTTTCTTTAGGTAGAATAATAACTTTGAGTAATATTTCTCTTATTTTATTAATGAAAGATAAAACTATACATTTTGAAACCTAATTTAAATATTTTCCTTCTGACCCCTCCCCTTGAATGCATTTAATATATAAAATGGGAATATTTGAAAATACGAAAATAAAAGAAATTCAATCTGTGAAAGCAATTATATGTTTTCGTACTACTCAGTGCTGATGGCAGAAGGGAGCAATTTTTCACTTGCTCCTGCCTCATGGTTAAGTCTTTTGAGGCAGCAAGTCCTCCTTAAATTAAGAGATGAAGCACACTATAAAGGACTGCTAGTTGGCATGCTAGTTGGACTGCTAGTTCTGTCTTTGCAGCACACTTAATCTATACCAGTTGAGAAAATTTGGAGTTCAGCAAATGCTTTTGTATCCAACTCTCTTCCACAGCATACATCTACAGCTAATGCTATTTGAAAAGCAGAGCTCTCTTAAGAGACCAATTGCAAAAATTTGCAGGTTCCTGTGGGGAGCCAATAACATTGGCTGTTCTTTTCTATTTGCTTCTCCAAGATGAGAATGCACATGACTGCATCTATCCTTCAAAAGCTTCAATTTTGATTTGATGTGTTCTCTTGCTCTGGCTTGAATTTGCACCTTTGTGTTCTTTCCTTTTATATTGAATTCCTTTGGGTTACTTTTTTTTTTTTTTGCATTATTTTAATAGGCAGCTGTTCTACATTAATCTAAATGAAAAGAGTTTTTTTCCTCTTTGCTTTAATTAAACTGAAGTTTTTTATTTATCTTCTTCAAAACTGTATCAGTTTTAAATGCCCACATTTAACCCAAACACGGGCTCTTTTTAATATGTATTTATCCAATTTACCTGGAAGCTTTTTTTCATGCACTCTAACATAGAAGCACCACTTGCACTTCTGAGGTATTTATTATGGGATCTGAAAACTCAGCAGCTAATAAAACAGTCAGTTTTGGATAATGATCAGTCCAGAGAGGCCATGTGGGGACACTAAGGACACTGGGGAATTTTTACTTCTTATGGAATTGAAAGAAATGGAAAATTGGATAACCACTTATTTGAAATTGCTTGTCATAAATTAGACATCATTCTGGGAGGAGTTGACAATGTTGTGTCATTTCCATTGTGACGGTCAATTTTGAAGTGAAGCACAAATAAGGAAGAAATCCAGATCAGTCTCATATGTTCTTGATATGTTCCTGAGACAGGGATAAATCAGCCTGCTTAGAGGGAGGTGAATTTGCATCAGAGAAAGCCCATCTGTTTTTATAACCTCCAAAAATACTGAAACAGTTGCTGTTGCCAAGTTTTCAGGTCCTTTTGTTTTCTTCAAGTTCTCTCACCTTCATGTGTTTTTTCCATGCCACTCCCAATGGAATTATTTCTTTAGCCCAGACCTTGAAGATCCATCTTTCTTCATTTAAGTCAATGGAAAGAGTTCCACTAACTTTAGTGGACTTTAGACCAATCCTCACATTCCTCCAGAATATTCTTTTCCTTCCATGGGGCTTACAGAAAATAGTGTCAGCTTTACATTGTCCAGAAAAAAGGAAAAAAGACAGGGACCCATCCTACATGAAGGTGTCTTGGCATAGATATAGAACTTTTACTACTCCTCAGTAGCTATGTGTAGATCTATTCTATTTGGGGGGGGAATTAAAAATCACTGCATCGTCTTTTTCCTTCTGAAGTGTTAGTCAGCTATGTTTATGCTGATCTAGTCAGGAGAGTCTCAAGATGTCTCTTAATATATTCTTGCCAATGTCTTAGCATTTTTTTACCAGTCCTTTGTGATTTTTTTATCTTACACTCCATGGGCTTTCTCCCTTTTGAGCACTGTGAACATGGCAAAAGTCTGCATTCCGGAAGACATTTAGCTACCATCAGACTGCTGTCTTCTAACGTCCATTGGTGCTCGAGATAATTTTACAGCTACTCCACCAAAATTCCTATATGAGGAGCAGCCTATTCTTTCTCCATAATAGGAGGCCTTCTCACAGATCCAGTCACAGTATTTGTGCTCCCACTGCAACCACAAGGAATCTGTGAGTTTCAAGAAGAGTGGAGTACTATGTCTAAGCAAATGCAGTTGCAGATCTAGCCAAAGTGGAAACGAAGGCTTCAAAGGGACAGTGGAGAGGCTCTTATTCTGCAGAGATAAGGGCAGGCAAATGTCAGCCACTTCCCACCAGGAGTCATCATGCACAAGCAGGTAGACAGAACCCGAGTACTACCCTAGGAATAAAAAGAAAACCTTTGTTGGACGTTGGCCTTTTTTTCTGGAGAAACAATTTTGTAGGCTTTGGGGTCAGCCTTCAAGTTTTTGCAATACTGATGATTTGGCTAAATTTTTTGTGGAAGTGGAAACTCAAGGTACCTTCCAACACACTTTCAGCAGCACTACGTTTTTAGCAGAAGGAGGGAGCTGAGCTCTGCATTTACTAACTTTCAAAGTAGCTTCCTTAGAATAAAACTACTTTGAGACTAAGACAGAAAATGTATTAATTTATTGGGAACAATCAGTTCACAATTAACCAAATTCATGTCCTGCTAGAATTCTTGATCAAGAATTTAGTAATTCAGACTTAATCACTTGAAATTTTACATTGATTCATAACTGTGGAAAAAAATGTTTCTGATCCATTTTTTCTTATTCTTGGAAGAGAAATATGGATTTAAATTCCTGTACATAGCTCAGATTGCCCATTTCCCCCCTTATTTCAGCTCAAAAAAGGTGGTATTTTTAAAGAATTTAGAAGAAACTATTAATTTTTCATCACAAAGCTGTGAAGAGTGATGGCTCTAAGACAGTATCACAGAAGGTATAATTATCTATATCTGGTCATGAAGGAATTACAGCAATCTTCTTAGAGATCTATAAAATGTAGATATAGATAGATGACATATAAATCATCTTTGGTGACGGCCAGGTATTATACGACAATGAACACCCTTTAAAAACAAATACTGAGTCATCAGCTTTGATGCTGAAGAAGTGAAGGTTATGATAAACTTATATAAGAACCAATTTAATTTTATCTCATGTCAGTGACTCATCTTTCTCCCACACAAAATAGTGGTTCTGACTCTCCTACTGTTTTGTCCTTCTACAGTGTGTAGCAAAGAAATTTACTACCTAAATGTTTGTGCTTTATGTTTATAGAAAACAATGCAAAGAGGAAATTGTTCCTCAACACATTTCAAAGGGCAAGGGGACTAGAGACAATGAACCAATTTAAAATACGTTTTGAGGAGACTGGTGTTTTAATTTGAAATAATTTGTTTTATGCTTAACAACACTCTGAGTATATCCGCTTTAGTGTCACACTTCATAAAGCCTCTCTCTCACTTGCTACCATAATAGCCTACACAGTTTTACTAGAAAACTCTTAGAATATGCTGAACAGTCCAAGTAAAAAATTCAAGAGGTAAATAGGAAGGTATGTTTCTAGAACAACAGGAAACAAGTTGTAGATGTTCATCTGACTTGTCTGTCACATGCTGACATCAGAAATGTCAGATGCTGGAGTGAGGATGATAGTGTTTCCTCCAAATGCAGCATACTTCTCCCAGCCTCCCTCCTTTATACCCTGCCTCTACGGTATAAAATGTCTTCTCAGTCTCCTCATCAATAAACAAGCTCCTCATGATTACTCAATAAAATATTTGATGTAGCAGTGCAGAAATTCCCCCTTTCATCACCCACTTACACATTTGTTAAAATTGGTTCTTACTTTACATTTTTTGCTCTTATTCAGGTAGCATTGAACTTCACAGTTCTGCTGCAAAGTGAGTTTCATCATTTGTCCTATCTTACACTGAAAATAGTTTGAATTGCTTTGTCTTTCTATAGTTTCTACATTATCTAACCAATCTAGAAATCTTTAGCTTCTCCCTCCATAGTTTAAAATTCTTTTTGTACACTTGTGCATAATAGAAGATTTTGCTTAGAACACAGAACTGGGGATTTGTATAACTCTGTCTATGCTTTTTTTCCCCCAATTACTCGACAGCAGCATCTTTTCCATCTTTTACTACTAACTATCTATTTTGCACCCTGATAATTATGTTTCATGCACTGGTGATGACAATTCTTGCCTCCGTTCCCCAGCACTGTGCCTACAGCTCTTGAATAAATGATGAAACATCAGCTGGTTGCATGTGGTGGTCAGCCTGAGCCACTGTCCACTGTTTGGCTGTTGTGTTGGGTGGCTGGGTTCTCCACGCCTTGGCCCCGTGCTGCAGCTGGAAACAAACATGGCCAGTGCAGCAAAGGTTTCTGCTAGCTGTGCTTCCTGCAAATTTTGGTGAGGTCTCTCACCCATGCCTTATCACGAAACAGAATTAGATTTGTCTCAGGAAATTTGAACCTCCAACATGCAGATGTGTCCATCTCAGCTATCTACTTAATACTTCCTTTATAATCACTGGTAAGAAACAGGCACTTCTGGGGCACAATTATTATAACATCTTTTAGATACCTGCAGTAGCATGAGGTGACTCATATCCTAAAAATGCTTATTTCTCTTAGTGACTGTACAGAAAATTAAAGACAACTAACTTTCAGATATAGACATCAACATTATAAATACCCACTTTTCGTCACATGATTTTTATGTATGGAATCTCAGGCTGAGGCTGGTGAAAATGAGTCCTATCTCTGATTTAGATGAGTGGCTCCACCAAAACCTGAGTAACTAGCCTTTCTAAAGGACAAAACCACTGTGCCCTTAAGTAGAGGCAGCTGCCAATTTTGAGTTGTTTCGGAGGTTTTTTTGGTCTATGTCTGACCATTAAATTTCAGCAGAATAACTTACTGTCTTGGGTTGTGGAACCTAGGATGTGTATTCTATTTTCATCTGCTGAAAGCAGTTGGGGAGCTGTTTTGTTTTATCTCTTGTTTACTCTGGAAGGAGTGGGGCGGGTGCCTTTTGATAATGGCCCAACTGTTAAAACCAGGTAGGGCATTGTTTCTTATCTTTTTTTCTGCTAATGGACCATTTAAACACCCCTAAAAGCACACATCCCAAAACTTACCCTCCCCAAGATAGTACATTCACATTCCATCATCCTATTGCACCCCTAAAAGCACACATCCCAAAAAAACTTATCCTCTCCAAGATAGTACATTCACATTCCATCATCCTATTGTGAGATGCTCCACCCAGTGGGGGGAGCCAACCATTCCTACCTGGATAAAACTGGGACTACGGAACAGGATATCTCTCTTGCTTCACCCGATTACCAGAGGAAGACAGGACCCTTCTCACCATCACCGGACTCCCTCTCACCACCTCTGGACCCTTTTGGCTACAGGATCATCTCCACTCCAACAGAACCACATCTGCCACCCCAGGAGGACTTTTTGGACTGCTACCAACATCCTGACCAACAGGGCATCAGGTTGTAGCTGACTCTGTCAGGGCTTTCCAAAATTGTTGTTTGTTTGTTTGCTGGTTTGGTGGGGTGGTTTTGTGTTTCTACCACATTTGTATTATTGATATTACTAGTAAAGAACTGTTATTCCTATTCCCAAATCTTTGCCTGAGAGCCCATAATTGCAAAATTATAATTTGGCAGGGGTGGGGGGTTCGCATTCTCTATTCTAAGGGAAACCCCAGTTTCCCTGGCAGATACCTGTCTTGTCAAACCAAGACACTTACACAAAAACCAATTATTATGTGTCTTCCTGAGATTCAGACTGCACACAGTGAAGAACATCAGAAAATCAAGCTTTAAAAATTCCTTTTTTTTTCCCCCTGCTTTCCACACATGGACAAATAAATATGTGATAGGGAATGTGCTGAGAATCACAGCTCTGGAGTCTAGCCTTGTCTATGAGGCACAACAAAGACTCTCTATATTATTTTGTATATATCATGGAGGGGATTTGTATATACAATTTGTATATATAATGGAGGGGAATAATAAGAGCTGGAGACTTGAAGAACAGGAACTCTTCCAGTTTTATGTATTGTTTGTTTGATTGTTTTCAAAAGGCATAGAATGCTTACACAGAAAACAAACTATTTCCTCGTGGTGTCTGGGAGGAATCCATCATACTCCACCTGGAATTTGCTTTGAACATTTATTGTCCAGATGTGGATGGTTTGCTTAGGGGAAAATATAACTTATCTATATGCTTATGCTGTGTACTTCATGATATGACTTGCAATAAACACAGTTACAGACACACGTATCACTGTTATATGAAACATGGGATGGTTTAGAAGCCCAAGAACAGCAAAGAGAGTCTAATTCCCATTTATAGAATAATTAATTTAAATTATGTCCTTATCAACCTCAGTGACAAAATTCCATTGACTTAAGCAGTGCTAGAAGTTCAGTTCATGTTACTTTGTCTTTTGCTGTTAGCAGATGGTTTGCACCATATTCAAAAATGAATGCAATTTAAAAGCTCTTCTGTCTGACGCATCAAAAATGCACTTTGATTCAAAGTGTATCAGAATGCAGTCTATTTGATGCCTTATCAGGCTACCTAAAAACAGAAGTCAGACAAATTTCAGGGAGTAAAAAGCCATTATATTCGTTGGAGGGCCTTCAGGTACATTTAAGGCAGACAGAGCCCACCCAGGGGCTACATCCAAAATGGACAGTGGTTCACAAGTTTTTATACTTTTATAAGTTTGGTCCATTTACATATTAATCTTCCAATTACAGCTTCAAGTAATGAAGTCATTTACCCCAAGTTTGCTCCTCCCATTTTTGTTTACATTTCTCAGGGCCTGAGACAGTGACCTGTCCTTGGTTCCCAGGCCTAGAGTGGAACAGTTTTGTCTGACTAAAATGTGAAGACAGTAGCTAACACTCTACATGGAGTTTAGAGTTATACACTAAAGAACTGCAGGATTATAAATATATGAAAAATATGAAAGTTAAAATCCTAAGGCATCAATTTACATAGCTCTGACTCAGGAAGATCTTATTAAATCTAAAACCTCTTAATTGGAAAAAATATTGGTAGGTAACATGAAACAGATCTTTGTGACAACATAACCATGAGAAATATGTAGTGCATTACAGCTCAAAAAGTTTGTCTTTACCTACACATGTCATAGCCCTACTCAGTGAACACATGTGAAGTACATTATTCTTATAAAATATGGATTTATGGTGGCCTGGCTTACAAAAATTTCATTCTTATGTAATTCATTAATCATTCTACATTGGTGCTGTAAACATGGTGTTGCAAACGAAATATGTTAGAGAACAGCTGAGGGGCAATATTTTAAAAATGTTCCTTAGCTGTAACTGATCCAAATGAGCACTCTGATTTCTTCCTCCTGAATGAAGCCAAACATCTTAGTTCAAACTGAGCTTGAAGATAACTTTATCTCACCTGTCTGACTATGTTCTGAAAGGGATTAGGAGCATCTACACTGTCATTAGAGAGGTAGTTTATAATCTCCTTTTATTTTTTCTCAAATAATAGTTATAACTGAAATAGATAGCTAACCCTTCCAATGTCCATTTCTGCTGCAGATACCTGGTTTGTGCTCTTGCCACTGGTTAAGACAAATTCTTAGAAAATGAGAGGCCAGTCTTTATCTACTCTGTAATGACTCATTTGTGGGTTCTGAGTATGCTGTTTAAGGAGTAAATTCTGTACCATGAAAAACTGTCTGTGTAGGAATTCAATTAAAAAAAAAAGTTCAGGCTAAAAAATGTGCTTCTCAGCTAGTAGAGAAATTAATAGAATGGAATGTGCACATTGTCTATTTGTAGAGATGTTTAGACAAGTTATTGGAGGTGACTGAAAGAGAATATTAGAATTTGTATTGTATTTTAAACTAATCTTGTTTTCTTCAGATTTCAAAGTCACAGATGTTGAAAATAATAATAAAAAAGAAGCAGTCTTAAATATTTCATTATAAGGCAGCTTATTTGCAAAGATTTCTATTAAGAAATGTTCAGAACATCATTATATACTGAGAAATTTGTGAATCAGTATTCTGATAGGTTATAATAAAAGAATAATTTGAGAGGGAAATTTGGCATTTTTAATCAGTTATCCTTCCATATGTGACAACTAATGAGTTTGTAGTCTTGGCTGTAAAATTAATGTGCAATGTTGGAATACTTTCATAACAAAAATTTTATTTACCTTTCCCTAGAACCTTGGCATCTATTTTCTCATATGTTTACAGTCTATTCACCAGACTTCAAACTGTTCATTCAGGTTACAAAGGAAACCAACCCCAAGATTAAAGCCAACTCTTCAAAGCAGGTACATGTCCAGTGTGATCTGTAAGGCCAAGATTGAGAAGCATTCCTGTATACACTCAGAACACAGAAAAGAGTGCTTTACTGAAGTCATGAAGAGGTGGAAATTAAAAGTCGTTGTGGTGAATGGACGTTTGTAGCCTAGGTGAAAATCACAATGCTTGTGTCAAGTACGTGTGTGACACAAGTTTAAAAGAACCTCGCCAAAATCTTTAGAGTTTTACAGTGTTGAACACATTCCAAAATATTTGTCATGCTTGCTCTTAAAAATAACTTCTCTTACTGTGCAGCTTCTCTAAAATAGCTGTTTTATGTTGGTCTTTAATGGGTCTTTTCCAGACAGAGCATATGAAGTCAGAGAAGAGTAATTAGGTTGCTTTGCAGGGCCGCCCAGCTGAGCCTGTGTGCTGTGAGTGTGGAATGGCTGAATGTGCACTTGCTGCCATGGTGATGTAAGGAGCAGACGTCCCCCATGACGGCTGTCGGGGCCACAGCCGGACAGGGAGCCTCGCTGAGGTGAGCAGGGCTGCTCAGCTCCCTGGCCCTGGACCAGCATGCTAATTATTCATGCACAGCAGGATATTTGCTCTGGGAAAGGGGATACAGTTAGCAATGGATTAGATCAGCTGAAAGTTCAGCAACTTTTTTTGCAGAAGAGTGCAATGCAGAAAGTATTGTTTGATCAGAGCTGACTTTCATAGCATTATCTCTTAAATTATAAAACTAGTATATGTGTTGCATTATACATCTGCATGTGGTTTTGGTACTGTCATGGGCATTGCTTCTGTGCAAAAAAACTATCCCCTATTACTGTGACTTCTAAAGTGACAGTAATGACTTTGATTTGAAAATCCAATTCTATATGTGCAGCTGCCTTTGAGACAAAAGGTCTCCAGTTTACCTTACCTCAGCAAGAGAGCAGACATTCTGGACAAACAGCTCTGAGAGATTTAGGTATGTCTCATAATGCCTGGGGCCCAATGGGTAAAATAAGTGACCTCTTGATGCTGTCCAACCTGCTCTCATTTTGGAAATGAATGTATTGCCACATGTCCTGTGGCCAGGGTCTCAGGTGGTTCTAGGCCAGTTTTATGCAGCTGGGGTAGTGGCCTTCTGCTGACTTCTGTTCAGAGCATACAGCTTGGATTTAGCAAAGCAAGCCACAGGGTATTGCACTTCCCCATTAGAGAGGTTCAAGACTGAATCAGAATGATACCTTTTAAACTCACTAATAGAGGACTATTCATTCTAATGTTTAAGTCAAATCAACAGGTAGTTACAAGATTCACATGTGCTATCATGCTCTCTGCTAAAAAAAAAATATTTGTCTCGTGCTCCAAAAACCAGCACGTAGCATTAACCAGGGCTGAAGGATCTTAGGTGAAATGAAATGGTTTCATCTCCTTTAGTTGCAGCACTCTTTGCTCCTTCTGGGGAAAAGTAGAACAAAACAGTCTGGCTGGGATCTGAATGCAAGATCCAGACAGTCTGAGTTTACATGTTCAATAAGTTTATGTTCTTGGCTATAGAGTCAGAGGTAAGGGTTATATTGAAGTATTTCCTGGAAGTAACCTGTGCTTTTGAAAGGGACTATTAGACAGACAAGCTTTGCTCCATCTTCTGAGAAAAGTCTATTCAAGCAACTATATGTTGCTAGATGCCCAACTAGGCACTGCATCGACAGGGCTGTTGGGTACCAGTCTGTCAGTAAGCTCTGCCTGACTGGTGCAGGAGATATATCCCAAACAAGTTCTACCCAAACTGCTTCTAGAAGCACTGATTCCCTCCTGCTGCTCCAGTTTACTGCTGCCTTCCCATCCTTTGTGTCTCAGCTAACACTTCTTCCTGGCTGCTGTCTTCCAAACCATTTACACTGAAGTTGTTCATTCAGAGAAATTGTGGATGACTGTTCTGTTCAAAGCCAGTTTGGATGGAGCTCTGAGAAACCTGGTCTAGTAAAAGGTGTTCCTGCCCGTGGCAGGGTGGTTGGACCTAGAGGATCTTTAAGGTTCTTTCCAACCCAGGCTATAACTTTAAGTTAGTCAACTGGTGTCTCTTACACCAAAAAGGAAGGTACAAGGCACACACACACCTCAATGTAGCTTACTAATTTAAAAATGTTTGGGTTTTTTTTTTTTTTGCAATGACTTCTGTGAATGCCTTTCTGTGTCTAAATCTCCTCACTTGTTCTTGGTGACAGCTGGGTCCTCCTTGAACCTAGATCCCTTTGGTAAATGGAGTTTTAGTCACAGTGAAAGAATACTTTACACTTCTCCTCATTCCCTACTAATTCCTCTGTTGTCTCCTAGAGCAAAAAGGAGACTGAAGAAAATCCTACTTATGAAACACCCCCATTCTTAGCTCTCCTGTGCAAATGCTGCCACTTCCTTAATTCCACAGCTTCTACCTCAGGGAATTTATTTTGGACTCTCCTTCCATTTTTGCCAAAGAGCTCACTGTTTCCAAACAAAACAACCTCCCTTCATGACCTCTTCAGTCAGGACATTAGCTTTCTCCTGAGGAATAATGTTACTTGCTTGATAACTGATCTCCTGCTCCAGTTTGTGTTGAGTCTGCCTGGTGTGCCCAGCATGCTGCCAGCACCCTTTGAAGAAAAATTAAAAAGTCAGAAAGAGTTAGCAGTATTTCTGTGCAATGAAGACCTTAATGGATGAGGACAACTCCTTTAGCCATGCTACCCATGCCGTTTAAGCCAGGGAAAACTTTAAAAAGTATGTGTTTTACTAATGCAGTTCTATGTCAGTCACAGGTATATGCTTGAGTATTTGCATGTCTTATTAATAGCCTTAAATAACCTAACACCCAATCCATGACTTGTTAACAACTTCCTTGGAATAATAAGGGATGAATAAATCACTGTGTTTGGTAATCATGCCATTAACCTTGAAAAGAGAAAAGAAAACAGATGGGAGAGAAAGAGAGACAGGAAGTCTCAAAAGACTTTACTGCTTGAGAACACAACATCAATATAAATTTAGGTGTAATTTATATTGTGAAATTAAAGCAATGCAGAAAAAATAATCCTTTTTCACATCTTATTTCAGCAGCAATATTTATTTGGATTTACTTTAAATCATTTAGTCACAGATTAAACGGAATCAAAGTTAAGCCAGTCATTCTCAGGTAAGAAAATGAACCCAGACAATTTTACAAATATAAAGGCTGATTTGAATTATACTGGTCATATTTTTTGTTGTCTGTAAGTACTTAGTGATGGCAAATGAGCAAAGACATGTGTGATCACAAAGACAAAGCTGTAGCAAATTAATTATTTATGGATCTCTTAATTGTTTTTTATTGGTCTACCCATAATAAAGTTAGCAAGGGAGAAAAGATCAGAACCTGAGTAGTAGCATCTAGCTAAGTCCCCTAATGGGGACTATGCAGAGGCAGCAGAGTAGGAAGAAAGTGTTCCACTACCTGGAACTGAGAGCAGTCTGGTTCAGTTCAGCCTGCAGTTGGTGACAACGTGTTGGCAGAAAGTCTGTCAACTCATTTGGCTTTCTGTCTGTGTGTACCTTCTGCCATCCCCAGTACTAGACCAAAATTAGTTCTGCTAGCAAGTGTATTCATCTCATATTTTTTCATTCAGTTCTTCAAGGAGTATATAGGAACCTGTGGAGTCTGAAGATTTTTCATTCTCTGGATTATAGTGTAAGGTATAAATGAAGCAAGATATTTGTATTTGTAAAAGTATTTGTTATTACACAAACCTCAAAAAGACATGTAAGGTCAGGTATGTAAAATCCTTACCTGCACTTCTTAACCTCAAGTATTCAGGGTTAATGCGACAAACCTTTTCCTGGCCTAGGAGAGAGACTGATTAGAAGCAAAGAATGGATCTTCCTTCACCCCATCATCAGGGCCTGCCAGCATCACAAAGAACTGCAACAAATGTGTTGCCATTATTGTTTATCACTTCTCTCTGCTACTAAGTGGTTCTTGGCCTAATGGTTATGAAAGTCAGTGGAAAGCCCGAATTCTCCAGGTAGGTAATATATTTTTTCCATTCCAATTGTCTGAAAGGTAGTATTGTGGATTTGGGTATCAGAACACTTTATTCACAGATAGAGGGATCACAGGCCTTCCCTGTCTTGTGGGGAAGAGAGTACAGCAAGGGAGACAAATAGGGTAATTTAGCATAACAGTTTCTGCCATGAGATCCTTGTTCTGTGTGCAAGGTGACACAGTCCCAGAGGGAGGTTGGGCAGGTCAGTATGGTGGCTCTTGCCATCCTGAACTTCATCCTGGCACAGGCACATGAGGTTTCCTGGTCTCTGTCTCCTCTCTGACCCCCACAATGGTTCTGGCTCTGGATTCAGGACTGCGGGTTCTCCGCCAAAGTCATCAGGGACTCCTGGGAAGATCCCAGCATTCACTCCCAAATTTCCTCAGTTGCAGGATTAGAAATACTTCATCAGCATTTTGCCTGAGCACCTTGAGCTGTTGATGCCCGGTTTGCCATCACCATAGTTGATGGAATCCAGTCAGTTTGTGCCAGGTATGTCCTGGCATAATACATACTTCTGTATTTCCTGAAGATTCATTTTTTCATAATTTCACTCTCTATTCCCTGAGCACACCAAAGTACTTTGATGTTTGGGGTAGGTGGTTGATCATATTTCATCTACTACAGCAGAAATTCGGTCAAAGTTCAAGGGCTCAAGCAATGTTAAGTTAGGATTACTAAAATAAATATTATTTGGAATGATCCGTCATACAAGGACATCCAATAATTTTGTCTAGTAAGGATTAGCTCAATGGTAAACAAAACTTTGCAGAAATGTCCTATCATTCTGTAGAAAATATCTAGGATTTTGGTCAGTTCTCTTGGTCAGCTGCACACAGTCTTTGCATGGAATTTATCTGAATTGCAAGCAGTTTACCTTGTATAGTAAACGCAGCTACTATCTGTGGACTCATTACCAGTTCATGATTTCTTAGTAGCTGATGTCCTGTCCATTTTTCAGATGTGGAGAGTACAGACAGAGAGCTGGAATATTGCTCTAAAGCCAGTGTGTATTTGCATAAGGAAATAAAATTCATATATGCTCCAGTGATGTACTATGGCTAAGTAAAGTACTTAGAAATGAAAGTGATGAGGCAAAAAATGCATTTTCATTGTCTCAACGATACTATTGTTATGTACATAAACATTTGCATTCAAATCTTTGTTTCCCATCTCTGCCATTGCTAATTTTTCTGTTAAACAATTTCCCATCTTTGTACAATACCGGAAGCTTTTTGTACACTCTTCCAGTCCTACACTCAACAGAAACAGAACAGATCCAACTAATATTCATATGAAATGGAGGTGATTTTGTTAGAGTGGGTTTTTTGGAGAGTTTATTCTTAATTAGAATTGAGGAACAATCTTTGTGCCTATCATTTTTAGAAATCTTGTTGTGTTTTATTTAATAAGAAACCCCAACAGCTATGAAAAAAACTAAAACTATGTTCTATAAGCTAAGATAATGTGATTTATCATAAGGAGATGGTTAATAAACCAAGGTGTATTATGCCATTCTTCAAGTCTGGCCTTGTTGAATGAATGACTGCAATTAGACTTTTTCTGGGAGAGTGCTGTGTCTAACAGAGCTCTCACTCCAGGGCTGAGCAGGATTATGAAGTCTGAAGAGCCAGAAGACCTTGATGCGCATGTGTGTACAGCATGCGTGTATAGCAATCTATATCATTAATCTTTCAAGGGTGCTACTGTGAATTAATGTGCATGGTTCAGCACAACCAATTTGGAAACAACTTCTCTTTTGGATGCCTTTTTGTGAGACTGAATCTAGTAACATGTGTTTCCTCTGCCCATCAGTAAGGACCCCAGCAATGGAAAGATGCCCAGTGACCAGTGGGAGTCAATTTCAAAGTAAATGAAGATGTTTAGAATACTCATTAGAACATGGGTCTAAGAAACTGCTAGTCTCTGATATTTGAATACATAAAATGCAGGAGTGCAGCCTGGGGCTTGAAGGAGAAAATGCTTGCAAGTTTTAGTGTTTGAGCAGCTTAGCACAGATACACAGAAATGAATGTTTGGGAGTCTCTGGTAGTTGCAACAGGCCACGGCATGAACATTTGAGTGTATGTTAATTAGTTAGTTATTCCTGACCTATGACCTTTTCCTTTCCTATTAGGCATTCTCTATGCAAAAGTGATTAAAATGGGGAGACTGTACAGACACCTGAAAGGCTAGAGGCTGTTCAGATGAAATCCAAATCCCCTAAGCTTTGTTACCACATTCCACTAATGCTATGAATTCTGTTCAGCTGATGCCAGCATGGTTTTATTCATATTAAATTTCTCAAAGTTTTATTTGCCTGGTTTAAATAAAAATAAGAATTGGTCTAAGCCTTCCAAGAAAGAACCTTAAAAGTCTTAGATTTGAAGTACAAAAAGATGAGGTAATTTAAGAGGAAAAAAAAGACAGGGAGAAGTGAAAGGAAAAAATAGTAGTAGAAGGAAAAAATCAAATAGCTGTTCCAGATTATACCATTTCATGTAAAAAAAGGTCTGCAAATAAGATACCCTCTAAATTTCCAGTGTAATTTTCCAGTGTAAAGCCTCAGATTTGAGGGGTTGATATGTACTTAAACTGAACATTTTATTATTTGGTCAGTCAATATTTTGAGAAGAGACCAGCATAAGCTGTCATCAAGACATCCTATCCAGCTTTTTGTTTTCCAACAAAATTTGCAGATTTGGATCAACTGAAACATTTAGGGTGTCTAACTCAATTTCCAATAATTATTTTAAATTAAAAAATGAGGAAAAGTTTCAAGGTAGCAATTAGATGTTTCAAAAAATACATACTTTTCTGTTTAATGCAGAAATAATCTTCATTCTGAAATTTGCTGTTTTGTGATGTCTAAACATCTTAATTATTTTCCAGTAAAATAAAATCTTTTTTTTTCAACCTAGTATTGCTCTTTTATCATTTTGGTCACACAAATATTCTTGTTGTATATATTCTTCGGAAGCAAATTTTCTGCAACCAAGTCACTTCAGTCAAATATTACTACTTAGGTTTTCCAGCATCATAACCTATGAAACTCTATCCCAGCTTGGAACCATGGTGCTGGACAGCAGAACAACTACTGATTAGCTATGGATGACTGAAATGCTGGCTCCATGCCAAGGTGAGGCTGACTTGGTTTACAGGTTTTGACACATGACGTGATCTTTCTTTCTTTGCATTACTGTCCGTTCCACTGTGTAAGAGGCACCTGGGAGAACGGGCTGCCTGGGCCTTGGTGTGGGTGAGAACTGACATCACCACCCAGCCCCTGGCGAGGGAGTGAGAAGCACCCTGCCCTTTGCTCAAAAGACCTGTGCAAAGTAACCATTGCAAATGCTCAGCTTCAGCATCTTTCTGGAGGTGTGAGAATAAGCATAACCATGTTTTGACTTTGCAGGGCCTTTAGCAGGAGTGTAAGTACATGAAGCAGTACTGCAAATCCCAGCTACACTGCCCTCCAGTGTATTTCAGGTACAGCACAAAAGCACAAGCCCTGCTACCATTAGCTTTAACTACCATGGTGAAACATTTTATAAAGAGCAACATGTTTCCTGAGTGTTATCATGATGTCAATTCAGATGCAAAGAATGCAACTATCAAAGGCAAGAGAATTTACAGAGTCTCCCAATGTACTATAAAAAAAAATGAACCAGGTAAGTAATCAGGACTTAATTTCTACCTGAATTTTTCTTTAATTTTCTTAAATAAGGCACAAAAAGAACAAGCTCCATTGATATTTTTTTCTTAGCTTTCTCCCTATTAGATGCTTCAGAGTAACCATTAGTCACCAGCAGGGAAAATCTTTGTGGACCCTGTGATAGAGCTGAAGACCAGAATTTAGCTCCTGAGGTCAGAAGAGCAGTCTCAAAGCAGTTCCCATTCTCATCCTATCACATCAGGAGATTGACACTTGTGGAAGAAGACTGAGTCTTTCAATCCCACTGTAGATCTTGGAACACAGAAACCAAGGATGAAATTTTGTCTGAAATGAAGGGGCCATGTCCCCTGGCTATTTGGCATGAGAGCACACGTGGTGCTGGCTGACCTGGGGAGTGGGGAGGAAGAGATCCTCTTGCTAGTCCTCCTGCCCCAAGGAGTCAGGCTGTGTTCCTGTCCCTAAAAAGTGGTGTCCATAGCATGGAGAAACACAGGCATGTGAACACAATTGCACCAGCTTGCTCTGCTTAGGCTAGTGCTGGAAAGGACAAAAATAGTGCCAAAAATAACAGGTGAAAGAAAGCTTCTGAAGTCCTCACTGAGGAAGAGGAACCACTGAGCAGTTACAGAAACCAGGAGAAGCCTGGACCCCCTTTTGGGCCATATAATGAATGTCCTGATCGTTCATTGGCTTAGTTTCCTTATATTTAAAGCAAATATCCATATTACTTTTCACTCGTCCCTTTTTATTCTCTTCCAGCTTCCTTGCAACTGACACCAAACTGAGCTATACGCTTGAGTGCATTGCTGATTTTTTTTCCATTCCAAAACACTTTTTATGGAGTGACAAAATAACAATTTTCTAACTTAGTTTTCTTGATCCTCCCCAGATGTCTGAAAAGACTTTTGGAATCATAAGTTCTCAGAAATATTATATAGACAACTGTAGTTTTTTATTTTTCTCCTTCAGCAGGTCTTTATCATTTATTTTTCCAAATTCATTGTGTAGGGATGATTGTCAGAATGTGCTGACTAACAGGAATACCTAATGGATGCACTGTGCATGCCAGTAGTTCTAAATTTGAAATGATTTCCAGCTGTCTTTTCTGGAATATGAACAGTACCTGCTTTTCCTCTCTATATACTGTATTTCAGATCCTTGCCTGAACAGCCAAAATATATTCCTCCCTAAAAAACTGCATAAGCACTTCAATTTCACTTCTTCATTGTTCATCTGAGTCAAAAATTTACACGATTGCTCAGAACTTATTTTCTTAGAATGAATATGAATCTTGAAGGAAATAACTCAATCCAAAGTCCACTTGTTTGCTAGTTCAAAGGTCTTATGGAGTCCGTTTTCATGTTGTGTGGCCAAGAACGCCTTCATATTCTGACCGTTGACTAAACACTAAAAAAAAAAAAAGAAAAAAGATTTAAAATATTCCATTAATGTAGTCAAATCAACGGAGTATTGCTCTGAATCTGTACAGGTTTTTCCAGGAAGAAATTCCAGACCAATAGAAACCATATTTTCTCAGCATGGCGTGTCAAGTGAATAATTCACTAAAAGATTGCATTTTCTTTATTTACTTTCTAAAATGTGAATGAACAAGAACAACAAAATTCTAGAAAGCAACCACTTCTTCCAATCATTTCTCTGCTTTAACAAAGTATCCAGAATGTTCTTCGTCTGGAAAAGGAATGCTTTTGGGTGATTTGTAGCCAAATTAGCTGTGGAGGTTCCTGAACACCCTAAAAAGACTTTCTTTTCATAGGAGCCAGAGTCTTGATTTTCATAGCAGCCCAAAGCTGGGTCTTAATGGGGATTACAGTAACTAGACAGGAATTCAGTGAGATATCTCAAGAGGCACCTGCACTACAGGTATCACCTGAGGTATCTATAGTGCACAACGAAGACCATGAACTCCAGAGCAGCTTTCCTGATGACTAGTAGGGATATTGGTGTAACTAAAGGAAGGGAAATACCATGTCAGGGGATTTACAGTAGGAGGTCTTGAGCCTCTGGTCCTCCTCGAGACATTGGAACACAGAGAAATTGCCAGGGACTGAGCATCACCCACAGCAAATCTGTCTGGGTTATTTTCTTTTCCTTTTCCCTCTGTATTTTCACTATTATCTTGAGGAGTAAGGCTCTGCTATTTGGCTAAAGGAGGTCCCTCCCTACTGAGTTTCATACTGTTGCTTCATAAAGTTCTTCATATGCTGTATTTGATGAGGCCACAAAACTTAGCACTCCATGTCTTGCAGAGCTGCTGAGAGCAGAAGCTTAAAATGGAGAAGCTCCAGCTTAGATAGATGAATAAAAATCAAGTTCTTACTCCCTTTGAAAAACTCATTCTACTTCCTGGAATCATCCTACTTCCTGTAATCAGGACTTTGGTTCTGTCATGGAAAACTGTATTTTTATCATCCTTTTTATTATCCAATCTTGTTGCATATGTTAACATTGGATTCCTAGCCAATACAGTTCTTTTTCAACCAAGACAATTCCAATACCTAGTTCAATCACCTTACAATCTTGACATAAACATGCTCCACAGGAAGGAGGGTAATGTCTACTTATCCTGTATGCCATCATTTCATTTCAAGAGGTTGATTTCAGTGCCTTTTTCCTCATCTGAGGATAGATACGTCTTTATGCTTAAGACAAGGCATGAAGAGATACCAGTGATGTAAGCAAAGGCACAGTTTTCCTTGAAAATGTTTTATACTATGTAAGTGCAAACTGAGTAAAAGAAACACAAAGCAATTTAAACCACAGCATTTTCATATTTACACTGGTTATATAAGTTACACCACTTTTTATTTTACTGTCTGCTCTCCCAAATATACATATAATGAGAAGCAATTACTCAAACAGTGGGCAGCAGTATAAATGGATCTCTTTGTTCATTACTATTGTAAGAGATCCATCCCTTGTTTCATCAAAGCAGAACTGCACTTGACTAGAAAGCAAATATTGTGTTGAATTCAGCACCTCTGCAACCAAAAACATTTTTCTACCACAGCTCATCCATCTGTCACACACATCATTTGGTATTTCAAACTGTATTCTGAAAGTGGGAAGACAGATCTATTTCAGACTACAGTCTCTTTTTCCTTCATCCTACCTCTTTCAGATGCTTCCTTTTGATTTCATCTTCTCTGTTTATGTGCTAATGCTACATGGAATTAATTGCTGCTAAATCTCACTGAAACCGTGGTTGCCTTGGCTCAGCTCCACCTTGGCTCCAATGATTGCTCCACCTCAGCTAAGTGCTCTTAGTTAGACCAGTCCACACAGAGTGATGTTCCTGCTCCACTTTCATCCTTTGCTTTCCAGAGCTGGAAATGCATGATTTCCTCCCTGAGGGGATAACACTTGTGAAACACTTGGGCAGCATGGTCTTATGATCCTAGAGTTTAACTGAACAGTTGAATAAGTGTTTAAACTCCCTGTACAGCAAAAATGCATTAACAGCTCAAAATGTAAGGATTTTGCTGTATCAACTGCACAACTACTACTCCACACGTAGTAGAAGGTGCTGAGTATGGAAAACTACAGTTCCTTAAAAATACCCCATCTTGTGATGCATACATGGCCAAAACTGAAATTATGAGCAGGGAGTTTATAGCCTCTAGACCTGGGACACACCACATCATTGCCTTTCCTTACAGCTTGGTCAAGACCCCTTCACTAGGAGCTACAAATTATTTTCACACTTACACCTGAGAACAGGTCGCTTGGCTAAAAAAATGCTTAAGTAAAATTTCTTAGTGGACAAAAGCAGCATGAAGTGAGGGAAAAATGAATGAATGCTGCCTATAGCAAGTATGCACTTCCTGCCTTGGAGCATCTGTGATAAATATTGTGCCTACCCAGAAAGAAAAAAAAAAAAAAAAGTATGAAGCACGAGAAATCAACTGGAATTAATTTAAAATATAAACTACTTTGTACTGTGGTTAAACATATTTAGCACTTTCTAGTGTTTTAGGACTTGGAATTCACAAGGGGAAGAGAAAGGCTTCCTCTGCTTTCTCCCTGCCAAGAGCTGCTCCCCTCTGCTACTGTATTTGTGATGATTTCAGAAAAGAAAGAAGCAATAAGCATTTTTCAGGAATCAGATATACCCCTTAAAAAAAGAATGCTTAAAATCATAAGAGTGTGCACATTTATGCATATGTCTTTTGCAGACAATCCTCCAGTGACTGAAACTCCATTAGAGCATTGCTAGAAAGACTGAAAGCAATAGAAGAAGCCTTCTCTGCAGGGGTGCAGGGTGAGCAAGGTGTTGGATGACACTTCATGAAAAGAAGCTCTTTGTTTTCTATATCACATTATTAATCAGAAGCTCTCTAGAAAAGATGAAATATAGAAAAGCTCAAATTGATATCTGCCATACAGATTTTATATTTTAGCTCCTCCCTAAAGCAGCTCAGGCTGGTGCTTGCCAAGAAAAAAAAGTAGCTCTGGAGAATGTCAGCTTGTGTTACCTGTGTGAGCCAGGCTCTGTGGAGATGTCTGTGGCAGATTGCCAGCAAAACTCTTGGGAACCCTACAACCCAGGGCTGTATGCTCTTAACAACTGTGTTTTTCAGACTTTATTGCATGCCCTTAAATGTTTTCAAGCCCTACTGTAGACTCCTGCAGCGTAAATTTAAGTATGCTGGCTGTAAGTTTGCTTTCTTAGTTGTTGATTTGATCTCTTAATAAAATCACATTGATTCTCAGATAACTGTCATGGAATGAAATCCACTAGTCTGGAATTTTATAGGTCTGCTCTGAAATAAGTTACCTTCTAAGGAATGTTTTATTTTTAAACAGGAGCTGGGAGGAAAAATGCATTTGCTTATTATTGTGGTTTCACAGTAATAGAGCAGTACTCCCATTCTGATGCATCATTAGGGTTATAAGTAGCATCACCAGTTTTTCTCAGCTGCTCTATTGCCCTTGTTGTCTCATTAGGTTTTTCTGTTAGAACTCACTCACCTCCAAAGTTTCTTTGAGCTTTGTCTGTCCTGCTGTGACTGCTGAAAGTACTAAGGAGTGATGTGGGGGTTTCCTGAGTGACTCAACTTGTTTCAGAGGCAGTCAGCTGCCTATTCAATGGTGGTACCAAAGCAGATTTTCACTTGGAGCAAACACCTCACTCTCAGAATTATTTGTAAGAATATAAGTCCTTTAATTTTCAAGAGCCACTAAAAACCAATTTTTGGCAACGTGTTTATTCCCTTAAAAGTGTAAATAAGGTATCAGATATGATGGTGACACAGAGGGAAATCATGACTCATAAAGAATAATCCTGTTAAACACCTGCTTACAACCCTGTGCACCTCAAAGTGCTTGAAACAATTTTGGTTCTGGGAATAGTGAAGTTTTTGAAAATAGCATATTTACATTCATGCACAATTTCACTGAGTATGGTGGTGCAATATGTAAATTTAGGGGTTTGATTTCACTACATCTAGATGAAACCTACATTTTCCCAGTCACTTTTATACAGCAACTGCCAGTACATCAAGAGGATGACCACAACTTCTTCTTGCTGATAGTCTCCCACACTTGGCATTCACATTTGGAAGGCAATGTGGAGAGCTAGTCAGGGAGTGTATTCTGCAGAACATTATCCTGGGAAAAATGGCTCATTGCAGCAGAGTATGAGCCTTTTCTGAGACTTGGTGTGGCTGCAGGGACTTCAGGAGTTGCAGAGTGAACTTCTGGACGGGACAAATTTATCTGGTGTCAGTGACAGTTCCTAGTGGAGTGAGGCATTTGTGCAGAATCAGGGTCCCAACACCAAATACATACTACCAGGTGTCTACAGTAGTCTGAGGAACATCTCAACAGGGGGATTTGCTGATATATACTTCAGATCCCTCCTAGTTCATGCATTTAGTCTTTCTTCCTATTCCAATCAAGACGTGGAGAATGATAGGGTGGGTTCCCAGGTCTCACTCTGAGATAGAATCTAGATATATCCAGTGGTGGATGTTGAGATCTAGAAGCTTCTGGTTGCTCTGTTTTGTGGAGATTTTTTGCAGGGTTTGGCTACTTTAAGTATGCTAGAGATTAGCTGTATAAGCCTGGTCTACTTACTGCAGAAACCAAAAAGGGTTAAATAAAATCATGGTTTTTAATCAATTCTCTTTAACTAACATACAACTAAGGTATTCAATAGACAGAAAAAGACATAATCAGGCACACTTGTTTGTCAGACTCAAAGCATTTGACTTTTGTGAAATGGACTTCACATCCCAGGCACCTGCCAGAAAAAGCTAACATCTCCTGGCTCATACACAAAGCTTTCATTATCATATCTGTACTCTATAGTTAAAGAAATCCCTAGTGTTTCTGTGGGTCCAAGAAAAATTGTTTAGTTAATATGCTCTAGGGAAGGCTGATGATGAATTTGCACCTTTCTCTGTATCAAGACCCTCTGTGGTGGATTTACTGGCAGAGGGGTGAAGAGGTACGACCTGGTGCAGTATGCAGGGTCCTGGGCCCTGTGGTCCATTTGTGGCTTCCTGGGTGCACAACCCTGTCATTCAGGCTGGACTTTTCTCTGTCTTTGGACCAAGCCAGAGATCATAATTTACAGGCTGCCTTGATTAGCACTTGACTGTCAGAAGAGAATTATTCTGACAGCCAAGTGCCCATCAGTACATGTGCATCCTCAGGGTGCTGTCAGCCAGCTGCACAGGTCCCAGTTTTAAAGGAGACAGTCTTTTCCACAAGACTTCTGGTGGGGAGAGAAATAGCATCCCTGCTGGCAGCTTTCTTCTGCTTCTGCTGTGTGAAAGGGGCAGCAATGTGGTGCAAGAGCTCCTCACTTGGAGAGAAATCCAGTGCTCCTCTTCACTCGTGCTGGCCAACAGGGTGAAGAGGAAAGCGTGGCTCTAATTCAAGTGGCTATTTTGACAGAAGAACATTTCAGGCAACCGTGATGACTGGCTTCAGAATGAAATGAGTGTCTATGCCATCATTTCTACAAAAGGGTCCAGACCATGTTCGAGCTGCAGTGCAGAGTAAATACAAACTTATGAAAGGCTTTAACAGTAGCTTGCCTGTGGATGTACTGGGAATGAGCAGAAGCATAAACGACTGATGTCTCCAGGTCAGGCTGGCTTAGCATGCTGCCCTACGACTGAATTGTGTCTTTCATAGAAATGTTCTCATTAAATCCAAATGATCACAGAACCCAAACAAACATTACTGCAATGATTGGAAGCTTGGAATCACTGCAGTTCCTTTTGACCCTTTAATTTTCACACCTTTTAATGTAAAGAGTAAATAACTAATTAACCCTTAGGGTGTGAACTTGGATTTTTATAATTTCTATCCTGTCTGGCTTGTCACACAAGGGTGCCTGGACCACCTGTCTGCCTGGTACGACTCCTCCTCTCCCCTTCAAAACACCTAGACAGGACCATCATAGTCCACTGCCTGGAGTCTGGGGATGTGGCATTAATTTCTCCCACTACCTAAGATGTCAAATGGAGCTGGTTTTGTTTTCCCTTCTGTTGTCTACCTTAATTTGCAATGCTGGAGGTGTTTTAGGAGGTGAAAACACTGAAGAGTTAAAAAGCCCTACAGAGTCCTTGCCTAACCTTCCTGAAGTGCTAAAGGATTTGGAAACTCTGCATCATGCTGTTTGCTGTGACACCAAAATTGTGTGTGGTGTGATTACAGGACAGAGAACAATCTCTACTTTTAAACCCTATTCATTGTGTTATCAGTGACTGGTTTCCTAAGTGTCTGTATAAGATGCCTTCATAAGCTTTTATTTTAAAGAACTTTATTGGGGGTGAGGAAATAAAATAAGAATGATATTTCTGGCACAGTCCACAGACACAAACTCAACACTTAAGTCTTGACCATCCAGTGGAGGAAGTATATTTCTCCTGCCCCTTAGGAATAACTCTATATTTAGGAATAATATACTAGACTTATTTAGTTACCATTGGAGTTCAGATTCATGGCCCCACTCTCCTTTCTCCTTCCCTCAAAACCAAATTCTAATAAATAGCTTCAGAAAGCACTCTGTCTCTGTGCCAGGCATTTATTTACTCAGTAGGAGTTAATGGAGCTCCAGGTGATGGAGTCCCACATTTCAGGATGCTCATTTGCTCTGGGAACAGCAATGCAGCTTCTCACTTTGTCAGTGCTTTTCTTCCCCCTGGCATGCTGCATCCACACACAGCCTCATGCAGACATGCTTGAGCTCATTTGGATTGAGTTCTGCAAGTAAAAAGTTCAATATGAAACAGGCTGAGATCAATCTGAGTGTCCCTGCAAGAAAAGACACCCTAATTTAATTCACTTTAGGAACTGCACCTTTAGTTTAGGTCCTTGCATAAATCAAAAATCTAGTGATCAAGATCATAAAAGTAACAAGGTAACAAGTTCTCAATACTTTACTCATAAATTCCCAACAAAGGCAAGGAAAGCCAGGTGGATATTAAAGCTTGCACCATTATTAGGACCTGCTATAAATGTACAGTGGACACATTCCAAAGGCATGGAGAGCAGGGGGAAGATGTGCCTGTGTGACAGGCAATGTGCCTGCACAGCTGCAGCTGTCTGGCTGGCACAGGCTTGGGCAGTGCCCCTTACAGGATGTGCCACCAGTGCAAATACCAGGGACCTTCCAGCAGCAAACTTGGGCTTGTTGCAGTGGGAAGGAGAGAAAGTAGAGTGATAAAAGGGTTCTGACTGACTCCAGGGAGGAAGGGAGGCTGTGGAGAGGCCACCAAGAGAGTCTGGGTGAGGGAGGGCTGGATAGAGGCTGGTGAAATTCAGGGAGGTTGAAGGCAGGAGAGTAATGTTGTGTGTGACTTCGGTAAGAATCTCAGCCATTTTCTCTGGTTTCCACTACAAATTAAGACACTAAGAAATAAATAGCCATGGGTTTGAACCTGAATAACATAGATCATAGCTCTAAGATACAGATTCTTTGAACCTGTGAGGGAGTAAAATAATCAGTCTGAGAACAAAATATATAGGCGACTATTAAGAATAAGGTTTTTCAGAAAGCATCTACAGTGCAATGTTTTCCTCTGTTGACATCACATATAAAATAATATCTCTCTGGCACTGGATGAGTGCTGAAGAGTTTAGATTTTTTGAAGCCAAACATACTTGCCAATTTCAAGTTTTTATTTTTTATTGTACTCATGTTCTAAGACCACGACAAGAATGATTCACTTTTATTGTATCTTATTTCCTGACCTGGCATCTGATAATACTTTGTTCTAAGAAAAGTCTTTCTAAGATCAAACACTGAATATGCATTTGAAAAGAAATATTTGTGTTTGTATGTTCAGAGAGATGAACAGGACGGAGAAACAAAAAGAGAATGGACATGGTAACCTTCCAAATGCTTTTTCATGCATAGAGAACTTGAGTTTCTCCTAGTTTTGTTTTCTCTAGGGGTAAAGGTGGAGATAAGGTTCAAAATACTCATAATAGCCCTCTCAGTTCAGAAATCAGTCCTTTTTTAATAAAAAAATGTCTAATGATAAGAAGTATTTTCCTGAAAACATATTAATTAATTTTGACTTACAAGCCTTTCTTGTTTTTTTCCCAAAGGCATTGTCAATGCATTAAGCACTTTGTTTAGTAACCTTAGACACACATCTGTAAATCAAATATTTACACTGCTCAAGATCTGTGTAAAATCGGGCCATGAGTAAATCTGGAATTCATTAGATATGAACATATGTTCTATCTGTCGCAATGTTCTGTATTTCCCCACGTTCAGGTTTCTACTTACGAGGTTTTTTCTTCAGAATTTACTGTTAAGAATAAAATATGTACCTTGAGAAGGTTAGAGCTGCCTAGAAACTAGAATTCCTATTCCCTAGAAAGTTTCAAAATAAAAAATAAAAAAAGAACTTTATTTAAAAAGATGGTATATTCTTGTGCACTCTCTCAGCCCCATTAAAAAACCAACCAAGCAAACAAAACAATGGCATAAAGAGGTCTTCCTCCTCAAAAAGTCAAACACTATTTTACTTCTGCCTTTTCAAGGAGTTCTTAAAACCAACACGAGCACTGGCATTTCAGTGATCACAAAGCCAGGCAAGCCCGAGGTCTGGAAATCAATGTCGCAGAATGGAGAGCTTGGCCAGCAGAGGCCAAGGTTGGCAGTTCCCTCTCAGCCTTCTGGGGGATTGCTGCAGAGCCAGATATCCCAGTACCACTGGCAACCTGCCCACTAGCCCATCCTTCAGCTCTTCAGATTCTGGTGGTGTTTTTTAGACCTGTTGAATTTCTGAGGCAGGGGGAGAGGGGAAAATACATTGTGCTCTTGCAAGACCCAGTACCACAAGCATTCCCTTCTAAAATTCCCTAGAGAGTGAACCAGATATAGGCATGGCCACCTACTCAGAGAGAAGTTACAGTCTGAATATTGAAACCATTCTACTAATGCATTTCAAAGAAACTGATTTGTAAAGGACAACAAAGCGTAAACCATGTGAGTGACTCAAGCCAAACAAACAAAACCACTGACATATGAGAGTTTGATAATGGCAGGGAGAAGCACAGAGGAAAACAGCAGCTTTTCCAGCAGTGAGTGATAGCATTTACTGTGATACTGTTGTGTCTCTGCAACACGATGCCACTACCTGTCTTCCTGCAGGCTGGTGCTCAAACTCCAAAGCAAAGGAGGATGAGAATCATTGCTGTGGGCCAGACTATCCAGTCTATCCTTGGCTCAGCTTCTACTGTATTGTGAGAAGCTGGCAGTTCTTTGCCCATATTTCTCACCCAAAAAGAGTCAGTTATTTTGTCAGTCCCAATTTTCTTATTTCACTTTTTACTTTGTGAATGTGATTTGACCCAGAAAAACATAATAAATGTGCAATTGCTTCCTTTATCAGACTTGCTAGCTCTCTCTCACTGCTCCATCTCTACTCAAATCACAGTGAAACAGCATTTTCTTAAAAGGTGCTGAATAGTGTGATGGGAAACACAATAAAAATATTTTGTTGTGAACAAATTTGCTTTATTATCAGTTTTTCTCTCTGGGACATTAAAAATGAGTGAAAGTTGTTATTTTGTCATGAAAAGAAGAGCCTAGCACTTTTCAGTTTGCTAGCAGGCAGGGAAGATGTCTAGGTGTTTTGAAAAACCCAGTGGTGATTGATTGGAAAAACTACTAACTTGTGCAACATCTGCCCGTTTCTTGACATAGCATTTCACACAAAAAACAGTCAGACACTTACTATCCATTTGCTGTGGATAAATAACTCCTTTCCAACACAAAAGGCAGTAAAAGTTTATAGAAGATGAAACTTGCATACTATGTAATTGTGTTTTCCTTCTCCTTTAGACCTCATTTATGACTTAAATCAGTTTGCAGTTACCAGTTCCTTCCTGTTTAGACATGGCAAAAAGAGAAATTGAAACTGTCTGCATTATCTGAATTCCCTCTTCTACATATCCTGCCATTTCTGAGGTGCATTACTTACCAGTGAAGAGTTTTGTATCTCAATGCTGTGTCGGAATAAGAAACCAAAAAACTAATTTGAGCAAAGTTTGAATTAAAAAATTAAAACAAACAAAGCTCTAATTAAAAAAATTGAGATTGACAATAAAAGTTGTCAGAAACCCGTGTATGTTTTTCCCGTAACTGTTTACAAAGAGAAAAAACCCTCTTTGCAAAAACATTCCCACAAAATGAAAATATTGTTTCAAAGGGCATTGTTTAAATGTTGCTCAACATTAGCAAAGTGTGAGCATCAAACTCATTTTGATATGAACTTGCTGCCCAGTGCCAGGTTTCCCACACTGACTCTGCTGTGAAGTGTCCTGCTCCCTGAGGCCCACGGTAGGAAACACTGTCAGCATGTTACTGTAGCTCTGCACAGAGACTGTTGACTGTGGCAATTGTTTGCTAATCTCTTGGCTGAGTTGCCACTTGTTGAGCACAGCGTTTTTAGGAGTGGTCCAAGATGACCACACTTTTTTGTTGTCTTTAGCTAGTCCCTCAGGCTGATCTCAGGTTTTGAAGTGCTTTGTCATCTGGTGTCACACTGTCAGAGCCACACATATTTAACTTATCTGATCAGTTAATTTGAACGTTACCATTTTTTGCTAAAAATTTCATGCACATGTTTCCTGCATGCAGGTGTATTATAATCTGGTGGGAAAAGCCATAACTGAAGTTATGAAGCCATAACTGGATAAAAGTATTTTCAGGGGTAAAGAACATGGTAAAGAACATTCTAGTCCCCCAGGATAGCACACATCTGGTTAATAATAAAGTGTTGGTAAAGGTAACATATTGAGAACTGCTGCAAAGGGGAGAATGTAAACTTGGGATAGAGCCAGTGCAAGAATGAGTTAATACTGTGACTGATGTGAGTTAATACTGTGATTGATGTGTAACCAGCTGTACACCTCAAGTCTTGCCAAAAGTCTGCCAGTGGAAGGAATACGAGGAATGCCTGTACTGAAAGCACAGCAGTAACTAAAGGAAGAAAGGATGTTGTGTGGGTGACTAGCCATGCAGGACAAAAATGCCTGCTGCTGCCTGAATGGACAGGAGTCTGCAGTTAGTGTTAGCAGGATAACACTAAAGGTCACACATGCACTTTTTGAAAGGGAGAGCACTCTGTGCTCTCAGTTTTCTTATTAAGTGAGTGAGTGAGTGAGAAGACTAACCAGTTCTCTTTTTGTCTCTCCAAGCCAAAAAAAAAAGCATGACATGATCTCATGCTACAGATTTTAATTTTTTTTCTTCGTGCTTGGAGTGGTCCAACTGTGATTTTCTGACCAGTGGGAAAGATAATAGCTTGTGGACTCCAGGCAGAAAGCAAAACATTAGAAATGGAGTGGATCTAGTAGGCATATAGAACTCTCCCAATATTCTTCTACTTTGCATATTCTTCCTAGTTTGCTCATCTGGGTGCTTCCTTCAAGACCATTATGGATTGTCTAAGATTTATAACCAAAAAGTTTTTAAGAACTATCCAAATAGTCACTTTTGCTTGTTAGCTGTCAAGTCAAGAATGTCTCTGGGGAAAAAAAGAAATTATTCCAGCATAAAATTAATATGAGTGAGAGAGGAATTGAGTTGTGTGTTTTGACAATTTTCACTTGCTGTGATAGTCAAGCTTATTTTGACTGGCACAAGTTTTAGCATATTAGTAGCAAATGTGAATTGCTTTGTGAAATGGAAATGCAATCAAGTTCACTCATTATTGTAGTCTAACATTCTAATTCAATACATTCCCTGGATTTTGTTTATATAGTACTTTTGGCTAAAATAAGAAGTGTATTCTTTTATTTTTATAAGTATCATGGGGAGGTAGGCAAGTTAAATTATCGAGTTAAAAATACACTACTAAGACTCTTAAAATTTGCTATAAAATCTATCTTATGCAGCTTTTTTTTTCATTTTCACACACTGCATAGCTATTGTATTTTTAAACTCTGGCAACTAAAAGACTGAAAGTCAAGCTGCCACATTTTTAGTACTTTTTTTTTTTTTTTAATTTTCAGCACTCTGTGTAGTTCTTCTCCACCTCTGATTTCTGGCTCCAACATTAGCCGCAGAAAACAATGCCTCTTCCCCTCATCCCTTGAACATCTCTTCACAACCACACAATTTTTGGTAGAGAACATTTGAACAGTAGACAAATCATCTGGGATACTTTTATGGAGTTTGTGAAGATGCAAACTGTGAATTGGTTTCTTCTGCTGCTGCTCTGCTTCTGACTCACTGGCTGGGATTCATCTTGTCAAATTAGGCTTCCTCCCGTACTGGTGTGAGCATCTACTTAGCCATTTTTGACTTGTTGGCCTTTGCAAATTCCTACTGTCTATTGAGATATCTAAAATTAGATGCTAAAGGTCTCTAGCTACACAGATCACCTCTCCTGCACATCCATAGTGCAAATACCTGTGGTTTTTTATAATCTTTGAACATCTTGCTTTTAGACACCTAAATTGTACATGCAATGTTTTAAAATCCTGGCATTCAGTTCTTCTGAAGCAGTCTTCCTCATCAGTGAGAAGCAAATTAGTGATACCATCTGTGTTTTTCCTGGCACAAATGGAGGGCCCAGGAAGAGCATAATTTTTCACAACACACATTATTTAGTATAGAATGAGGCAGGGAGGAATTGTTGAGGGGCAGCAGGAAGGCTTAGCTGGTGTTGATATCCAAAATAATCAGTATAAAGAGGCTAGAGAGTTTGAGTGCTTTAAGCTTGGGTTTGGGCAGAATATGGACTAGGGAGGGGAGATGAATGGATGAGTTCTGGAGTGGCCTGAGACAGGACCTGAAAGAAAATTGAATATTTATACTGAGGCATGTGATGACAAGAGGTGGGATGTGGAAGAAAATACTTAGGAGGAGAAAATATTCTGAGGGCCTCCTCCACTCCAGCTTCTCAGGCTTCACAAGGTAAGGCTGTTGAGACTGAACATGCACACTATAACTCTGGTCCTCAGCAGACCATGGACTTATAGAACACTTGGACTGTGGCGATGAATGGGAGGGCAATATCAGGACATGGAGAGGAAATGTAATGAAGATGACAAGTATAGTACACTACTGAGAAGGTGAAAAAAAAGTTCTCCTGCTGAACTCAGTTTTTAACATGTTTCTGAGGATACCAACATACCTAACTGTTGACACATGTTTCCTGGGCCTTTCTCCCTGGGCTGTTCCAGGAATTTAGAGACCATTTGGAAAGCTATGGAGTGTTGTCACAAGTTGTCACTGTCTTATCCTGCTCCCTCTTGTTCTACTTCATCAAAAATGTCTACCTCCATGTCTTAGGTATGCTATTCTCTCCAAGAACAGATGGAACACACAGACTATGTTATGTCCAAAACTGGTCCTACTGTCCACAGTGGGCTTTTGTCACGTGAAATGCAGGTGACTGTTTCAGATACAGCCCAAATTCTGATGGATGAGTCCCAGTCTTTGAATCCTATTAGAAGATACAATCTGAATGCCTGTTTTTAGCTTACCACTTAGATTAATTTAGGTGGTTTCACAGTCTAATGATGTTCACTCTGAAAACAAGGCTAATTGATGCATGACTAATAACTTTTTCCAGTTGTGGTCTCTGTACTACATTTGGCTAAATAGACTGTATTGTTCAAAACCCAAAAATCTTTCCTACTGTTTCTTAAACAATTTATGGTCTCAAAATGTTTCCATTTAGAAAAAGAAATCACCAAACAAAGGGACCTGCTAATAGAGTTGCTGACGCTTCTCAATTTTTGCTAACAGCAAGGATCCACTTTTTGGAACTTCACTCAAAGAAGGAAGACAAATATTTTATTTACACAGCTCATTATTTATATCTAGTGTCATGGGTGTCCTTTCATTTCTCTATTGGCTTCTAAATCTCTCCAAAGAGAACTGCAGCTGTAAGCAGACGCTATTCCTTGATCCTGGCAGAGAATCATTCTTCAAGGGTAGTGTCCTACAGGGAAGCTTGATAAAGCAGAGTGTTAGTATCAAATCTGCATTGAAAGATCCATCCTGCTGTCTTATCCTCTTATTTTTACTCTTTTATAAAATCCCATCTCCAAGTCTCAGGAATGTCTTTGACATCAAGCCGAGTTTCAGCTGAAGCAGTCAATTCTGCTCACTTGCTGTGAAAGAAAGAGGCCTCTTAGAATTGTGGTTCAGTTTTTCCAAGATCTCAACTGCCCTCTAAAATATCTCCACTCCACTAACTAGAGAAGGATGGCGCAACCCTAGACATCTCAGCTGCCTAAGGGGAGGCCTACATTAGTGTCCTTCTTCTAATCAGAAGTGCATTTTAACCAAGTGTCTCTACCATGCCTATTTTCTATGCTTTGGTTCGTGAGCTGTGTCAGAGCACATGAACTAGATTTCATGCTTTTTATACCAAGCTGGAAGATGTTCTCCAGAAGTGCACGTAATGTGCATCAGTTGCTGGTACTTTTTTGGTCCATGAGACTGGAGTACAGCCAAACAGAAATACTCTCCCATGTGCAGTATGCACAGCAGGCACTCTTACCCTGAATTTTTTGTTTTACAGACTTACTTGTGTTGTACTGCTCTATCCATAGCCTACAAGAGTGCAAAAGATACTCGGGAGGGTACCAGGACCGTCATCTGAGTGTATATTCAACAGACATCTAAGATTGAATTTACACTGGAATATAATTATGCTTTGCAGCATGCTTAGCCACAAGGTAGAGATGCACATCCCCATTTCACTCTGGAGACACCAGGCTGTGCAATGCTCAGATGCTTGTCCTTTGGACACTCAAGTAAAAGGGATGTGAGTGTTTTCAGTGGGTGTCCAGAACTGAGTGCTTCAGGTAAACACTGGAAGCCCTTTTGGTTGTTTAGTAGATGTAGAGAGAAACAACATGAAATATTTTGCAATTTTAAGCAAAAAAGAAACAATAAACCTTATAATGAATTCAACGTAGGTGGATTTTAAAGTTCTGGATGGAATTCCTTATATGAATATGAGGAAAAATAAAAATTAAATATGTAGATATGCTAGTTGATGTGTATGCAAATTACACCAAACCCTTTGAAGGAGGTTGAAAGTGAAACTGGGAATATTTTTACAACTGTAAATTGAGAAAATTAGCTCAGCATTTTGCTCTTTGAGTATGGGTTTCCTTGAACAGGAATCTGAACACTGGGAATCCCCTCACACTGCTCTCTCTCTCTCCCTTGCAGGAAGGCAACATACTACTAGGAGACAGAAGTAGTAGGGAAAAAATGTGCAAGGAGGTGAAGACACTGCCCAAACATTTGTTTTGAAACATCTTCAAGTTTAGTCTATTTCATTCAAATCTCAGAAGCTACAGCTCCCACAACAAAATAAACAAATATAAATTGACTTTGACTAAAGACCACCATGGATCTGGCTGTTTTACTGAACAGTTTTCACCTAAAATGTGTGAGATCAACCTTTGGCTTGTAAACAAGGCTTGATTTTCTTAAAGACCAGCTTGTTCAACTGCTTCATGTCTTGCCATGCGATTATTTTAATATTTTAAAGCAGACACCAGGATAAAAGTTGGGCCTGCTAGTTCAGTAACAGGTAAGCTCATATTGTCACAATGGTTGTTGGTTCCATTTTTCATCTACCAAGCCACGTAGTGCTGACCTCTGATGTGTTTGAAATTTCTGCTGAATGTGTGCAAAACATACCTTCCTGTCAATCAAAAGTTCAACTTCCAGCAAAATGATTATTCTCCCTCCTTTTCATAAATAAAAATGAAGGTGCCAAAACCACTCTGTGAAACATTACTGGAAACCAGCCAAGATTTCAAAGATGCCTAAAACATTTCAGTCAGCAATCCAGCAATCTGGTGACATGCTGAGGACAGATAGCAGAAGAAGCTAGTTAGGGGAGAGGGGCGACATGTGGCATGGTATACCACTGGTACTCCCTTTTGGAGATGGAGTGTACTGCCTGCTCCTTTGCACAGCAATCAAAGAGAAGTGCTGGATCTGTAATTTCAGAGTAAAAATGGAGATCATGTAATACTCTAGTTTAGTTACAGACTAGCTTAAGTTTTGATCCTCCTCCTGAAAATCATGGACTCTGAAGAGGACTCTCCAGACCAGGAGTAGGAAGCATCAGTGATTAGTAAAAGCCAAAGCAGGTTCAAACTTCTTCCAGAACATTTTGGGTAGAGAAATTTGTTTCTCCTCTGCTAGTCATAGCTCTAGGATCCAAAAAGATATTCCATATAAGGAAGCATTTAATGCAATTTTCAAATGCTGCTGCTTTTCCATGAATGAGTTCTGGTCCCTAAGAATAGCAGAAAATGGTGAGAAATGTGTCATCAGGTAGCAGATAGACTGAGATCTCTAGTGTTAACATACTATTACTGATGTTCTGGTCACCACTATTTCAGGGCTTTCACCCAACAATGCAGTTTTGCAAATTGGGTTTAATTCCGGAAAGACTGAGCTGAGTGTCATAAACTGAGTGTTTGGGAGATTTGAACAGATATTCCCATTCTATTCCATACTTGCAAGACAATCATTTACACCTCAAAAATAGTGGAAAGAAGGAAGAAAACTACACCTGGCTGACATGGGAATTTAGCCTGAAAAGCTGTTTCACTATATGAGGTCATGTCAGATACAAAAGTACAGCAGCTACAAAGGGCAATGGGATTCACACAGATGAAATCCATTGGACATACTAAAAGCATTCCGTCTCTCCATTCAAACTGGGGCATGAGGAGTACATCAAAGAAAAATTTCCTTGTTCAGACCTCTTGAAAAGTCAACATCATTCACTTAAAAAACAGAACATGAATAGTAGAACTCCATCAGTCCATTGGTGTCAGAAGGACTATATGACCTCCATCAGATCCACTTGCACAGAGAAGGTAAGTGCAAAGTACAGTCAAGTACAATTAGACCTATTGGATCCAAGAAGATGCAATCCATGAAGGGCCATTAAGAGCAAAGCAGCTCTGACTCAAGAAATCTCTAAAGACCATGCTACGAAAAGGTGGGATAGGGAAAAAGGAAGCACCATGATGAACCTTGATTTTTCTTTTCACTGTGAATAGTATATTGACAAAATCAAAGACTGAACAGAACTAGGTGGCCCTTTCTGTCTGACCAAATACTGACAAATGTTTCTGGATCCTCAGGAAAATGTCCATAGGGGCTTATTAACACTTTGTTCAGTTAATCAGTTTCCTCTAAATGAGATATAGTTGCCTGCACTAAGGAGAGGCACTCTGTTTGGGGTTAAAATCTGGATTTTATTGTCACTGGAAGAACATAAGTTTAATAGCATTTCACCTCAGGTTAAAAGTTGTTTACCTGTTTGGACATTTGTATTCATCTGGTGTTGCTTTTAGTGTTCTGAAAATGTTCTGAAGCAACTGCTTTTTCTTGGCAAGGTGACTTGGTTGATCTGAGCAAATTACTGCATCAGTGAGGGGTTAGCTGTGCTAAACATTGAGCTCGAAATCATGTGTGGAGATATTTACAGATTCAACCTTGTTCTTGATAGTCTGAGACTCCCATTATGGTGCACTTGGGAAAGAGAAGGAGATACAGAAAAATCTTCATGATAGATCACATTTTGCCAGTAGTTTATTTATTACACTTCACTGTCTGGAATTCTCCATTATTTAAATAACCTTTCCTGCTGAAGCTAGTTTTGTACCATCAGTGCTATGGAAATTATGTATTCTTTTCCAAAAAATCGAAAACCTCCTCCCAGTTTCCAAGCTTGCTGTAGGCACTTAGGTCAGCTCTGCCAGAACACAGTACATATGTCTGCATATTGCTAGAAGTGTTTCTCAGTGGTGCGTGAATGTACTCTTGTGCACTGTGTAGTTTTGGATAATAGCTCCTTTCCCATGCAGCTGGCCATGGAACAGTATGCTGCGGCTGTGCTCCCGCAGGGAGACATAAAAGGATGGAGTGACTGCAGCCCCTAGGCAACCATATTAATCTAATATATATTTTCTATAATTTATTTTTATTATAATTACATATTTAGTACAATTTAGTTAGAAGTGCCTTCTTTTCCCTCCTTTTTACCCACTCCTCAGAACCTAGCTGACATGTGAATGTTGTACAAAGCAATCTTTGTGCTTCTTGTGCCAATTTTATCTGGGGAGACACACCAAGGATGATTGCATCACACATTAGCTGCAGGAGTCTTTAAATGATGGATTTTCTTTAAGAAAAAAATAATTACTCTCAAGGCTCGCTAAACTGTTAGTCAAGATTTTCCTTTGTAAGAAATCTTTCCACCATTAGACCAAATAAATGAGATGGGTGAAAACCCAAACCACTGTTGTTGGTTTTGTGCTGAAAAACAGAAACAAACCTCTCCACAAAGAAATCCCATCACAAGTATGCCTTTGAGTCCTTTGACTAAATTGAAAGCACTTCAAGCTATTTACAAAGCAGGAGATTCCTCTCGTTGTTTATCTGTGGTGTGCCTCCCTGGTGCGCTCTGTCTAAGCATGAATGCGTCTGTTCATTTCGTTTCTAGCTTACATCCACAGCAGTTCCAGCAGAGTGGCTGGAAGAACTACTATGAGCAGCCAAATCTGGAACTGTTTGGATTTATAGTCTTTTCTGGGCATATGGATGTTGGTGTCCAATAGATGGATTATGGCTGATTAATTTGCTCCAGGCTGTGCCTGGAGGCTGTGTCTAGGTCGATTCAGCTGGAGCCATTGCTTGCATGCCTTCTCCCTCCAGTAATCTCTGCCTTCTCATTGCCTCAGTCCCTGGGTCCTGTTCAGCTCAGCTAAGTGCAGGACCCAGTGTGGGCAGCTGAGATGAGCTGAGAGGGCAGAGAAAGTGGCATGGCTGTGGAGTGCCCTGTGTACATCTTCTAAGGGCTGGAGCTTTCAGTGTGCCCAGCAGTGCGGCGCAGAAATCTGGGACCTGCCCATGGTAACAGTGCATCAGGACACCCAACTCCTTCTCTGTCATTTTCCACATTGTGGTGCTGGTATACCAACAAAACTTAATGCAAATCCATTCTGAAGGACACTTGGCTATTAGGAATTCACAAATGAAAACCTGACTGAAGGTACTGACTCCAGTGTAACATTTGTATACATTATGTAAGTAAAATATCATACACCTGTGCTGGATAAATTGCATCCACTCTGTGAGCCCCAGCCCTCTTTACAAAATGTTAATCATATGTCAGGGACTGCTAAAATTAAAACTTGACTGGTTTTTAATTACTTGGTTTTGACTTTCAAATCTCTTGTGCCTCATATATTTTCCATTAATATTGTAGAAAATAAAAGTTTACATGACCAAACACTTATAAACTGAAGGAACTAGGTATGGAAAACACAGATATTAAATAAAAAATATTTTTAAATTGTGCCAAACACAGTGTAATTCATGCTTCGTTACTGAACAATGCATTTGACAGAACTGGAAACAAACTAAACCTTGTGAGTTTGTATAATGGTCGCCTAGTTCTTCTGAATTATCTAAGTGACATGCAAGGGTATTGAAAAGATCAATTCAAGAGCAGCTCATAAAAAAAAAGGATAAAGTGAACATTTTTATATTATAAGCTATTGGTTCAGTTCCTCTCACCAAGATTTAAAATTAACTTTAAAAAAAATTAAGTCCTACCAAAGACTGCAGAGCAAATGATACAAAGCCATCCAAACACAACTTTTGTTACTGATGCACAGACTCTTTCAAGTATATGTCCCTTTTAGATTTTAAAATCATTCAGGATTTGCTTTTTGGGACTGAGTTTGATTTCCCAGGGTGAGTTTGATTTCCCAGGATGACAACACTTTTGTGAATACATAGGCTGTTGGCTTACAGGCAATTGAATCACATGTAACATGATAACCACAGGGATTTGACATGATTTTTTCTTTACAAAGTTGGAATTATTGTTTCAAACAGGGAAAAGAAACACTCCAGACTTCATCTCTGCATTGTGAAAGTGGGGTTATTTTCCAGTGCTGTTCCTGTGAAAGGAAAAATATTTTCCTAGTCTCCATGCAGCTAAACATCCCCTTCCTTGGTCAGCACAGGCCACTTTTGAGATCTTTCATTGACAAAGCTGTATTTCAGTCAACCAGAGGATAAGGGAGGTTATTCATCCTGGACAAAGCTGCACAGCTGTGTGATGGGTGGTGGCATCCAGTGGGTCCTGGTTTCTCCAATGATGCACAGACTGTGCTGCAGTTCTGTCATGATGGGTTCATTGCCCACAGACAAGAGTTTACCCTGTAAAAGGATCTTGGGTCTATCCAGGTTTCTGGACATTTGATATCTCAGAGAGATATCCAGGTTTGGCTCAGGGGTAAGAAAAAATATACTGTTCCAAGGGGAAAAAAAGTACCTACTGAAGGAAGCTTGGCTCTGATGAGGGACCATTTCACCTTACTGAATGTAAGACTGTGCAGCAAAAGAATGTGTTCACTGGCAGATCCAATAGCTTTTATCTTGTAAAAGGTACTGTGCAAGTGCATTCCCTTTTGTGATGAGTTGTGGTGCTGGGCTTTGCACCAGTGTGGGCACTGTTCCTGCCTGTTTCAGGGGGGAAGTAAGTCTGAGTTTACTGAGGGTGATTAGATTCCAGTGGAGACAGACCATCCTATCCCCAAGGTAAGAATCACCTGCAAAAGTGGAGCCCTTTATCCAGAGCATGTCTCTCTTTTAGGAATTATAACTTCACTCAGCACTTGTGCAATGGTGCAGGATTGCTCATTGTTCCTCATGTGAACGACATAGGCTTGTTTAGTGCACCTGACATTCACTTGGTACAAATAATTATGCTCAAAAAGCAATCTGAACTGGCCAAGTCTTCATGATTAATTCTGTTCCATGATCTCATCAGAGCTGTGGGGTTTGAATAGCTCTATATGTTATTGCATCCCAGCATAACAAGGAAGGAATGGGAGTGGGGTTTTTGAAAAAATATGAAACTATGGTTACATTTAATGTAAATGTAGGAATATATTCATATATGTTTCTTCTAGTCATCAGAGAAGGTGCACCTGAAGATAGATCTCATTTATCTTCTTTATCATCTGTAGGGGCACTCCAAAGCTATTATCTAGTCTGAAGAATATTTTGTAACTATTCCATCTGCAGGCCATAGAAAGTTGTTAACACCAAGGCTAATTTGGGATGCTTTTTTGACTATTAATTACTGGTATCAAATATTTTTCTATTTTTTTCTATTTTTTTTTTTGTTCCAAGTTTCAACAGCAAAAATTCATGGGAACAACCAATTTTAGTTGATTTAAAGTTTTGGTAACTTCTAGAAGAGGAAGTAGAAACTGCATGTTTTCGAGTTTGGGATATGGGCTAATTAAAAAACCATGTGTGAGTTTATAGTGGGGAATAGTCAAATTCAAATTCTGCCCTTGAAATTAAAAAATTCCATCTGGAAAGTATAACTTTTAACTCCTAGGAATGTCCTTTCATCATCTGACCTTAAAGTGTTGTGCACTGTCTTCTGTGCACTGCACAGAGCTAGCAGTGTAATAAAACCCAGCAGGGTGACCTCAAACACATATATGTTGCCACTGGAAGATATAATTCACCTTATTCTTAAGTGCACTTTTAAAGATAACTGAAGAGGTGCTTACAAAACTGCAGAGGGAAATCATCCTGTTCAGGGATGCGTGTGCACAGCGTGTGGAGGTACAACATTCACCTCACAGCAGCAGGAGACCACGGTAGTAGCAGCAGCAACAGCAATAAGCTGGCACTCGGCAGCTAACAGGAAAGTAAACTAAGTCAGGGATTAGGTCCAGAATGCAAACACAGAAAGAATTTCACATACTGTGCCATCAGCATGCAAGTTTCCAGAAGCTCTTCCAACCCCACACTATCTTTCCTCTCTGTTCTTTCTCAGATCTCATCCTTCCCTCTTCCCTGTTGATGTTCAGAGACAATTTTGCTGTTTCATTTGACCGTATCATTCATTAAAAATGAAGAAAAATAATAGAAAATATGCATTAGAAATCAGCAGGGATGAATCCCATATGCCTTATTGCACAGTACTGTACAAAATGTACTCCTGTATGTACAGTAACACACTGCATTAAGCCAGAAGGAAAAATCTTTACTAACTTTGGCATAACAAAACTATCTGTATATTAAAAACAAGCCCTTATTTATTAAGAACCCCAAATCCCAACATCCATTTAAAAATTGGGACTCTTTCAAAGTCTCTGAGTCATCATGAAGAGCACGATTCATTCAGTAACCCCTGCTCACCACGACTCTCTTAGGAGTAAGAACAGATTCCGTTTTAAGCTTCCTCTGGCAATTTGAAAACCAGTATCTGGCTACCAATCTCTGTTTCTAATCTTAAAGAGAATTGCATCCTATTGCTGGTTCTGCATTCCTATCCTAAAAATGAACTTCTCTCTTTCCTCTGAATAATGTGGAGTATAATCTCTTTAAATGCCTTTTAAGGAGCCATGAAATTCTGTTTTCCAAGTCAGACACAGCTATTTTGAGGACTTGCCTTTCCAGGAGAGGGAATTTCACAAATGTTAGTCCTTTCACAGAGCTAGGAACTGGTGCTGTCCAGCTGTGATCTCCTGGCCCCAGCCTGAAAACACACTATTATATAAAAAGCTCTGTTAACCAGAGACTCAAAAGACGCCTGCGTCATGGAACACATTTGTTCCAGGAATCCTCACCAAATGCAGCATCTAATGAATTTCTTTTTGTGAACATTAGGAAAATTTTATTGATTAACCTCTTGTGTCTGTTCAGAAGGAGCAAACAAAGCAGGAGTGCTGGGACCCACATTTTGCTTTGTGCTTGAAGGCACATATGGAAATATTTTCAAGCCAATAGTTCAGTGAATATTTGTGCCTTTCCAGTTTAACCAGTGCTTTCTGATGACTGCTTGCTCAGAAAACTTGGCCACGCTTCATCTGTAGACATTTCCTTACTCCTATGCTTAATGGCAGTACTCCATACCTTTTGCATTTATACCAAATACTGGGATTTTTGATGTTTTCTTTTTGCTTTCCATTTCATGATATGCTATATAGTGCTTTTGAAAAATGAACTCCCCTTGATACACACCCAAGGAAGCGTGTGACTTGTTCTCCAAAATATCATGTGAACTATTGTGCTAAAAGTATCAGAAAAACTACTTCAAATTCCTGCTTCTTCTTTTTTGGGAACTTTCCAGATAATTTGCCATTTAAAAAATCAATTCTAATTACAACTTATTCACTTCTCTGGGATCACTCATTTCATACAGGTTACTGATGATGATAATGACTTGCAGGCTCTACAGATAAAAAGCTGAATTTGGTGAGTTTTATTTTCAAGACTGAGAGTTTGACTCAGAAAAAATTGTTTGCTTGTCCCTATACATAATTTAATGGGGGGTTTGGTTTTTGGGTTTGTTGGGTTTTCTTTTTGTCTGTACAAGAGAGCACAGACATCCTCCTTTTTGCTCATTTTATTTGATTACTGTGGCTCTCTCAAATGATGCTGAATTATTTAGGAACCGATCTTGCTTTTTTAACGAAAATAAATTCTAGGCATATCTTATACCACACATCTTATCTTTAATTTCTTTTAGATAGTCACCTCAGTGGTAATTTACAGTCTGTGGTACGAAACTGTGGGAACGCCTGCACTGCTTTGAGGTGGTCTGCAAAAGCATAATGTTGTCTGGGTTTTTGCTGTTCTCCTCTGTTCCCTTTAAGGAGTTTGTAAAAGTCTTATTTTTAGCCTTCTGTGTTTTGGAGTCAGATACACTTTCGTATAAACAAGCCACTTGTTATTGTAAAATCTAGTGATGTTTACATTCTTTTCATAAGGAGGAGACTGTAGATGGACTGTTGCATGGTCCAGTGTGGTTGGAGAAGAAGATTTTCTTCCTCCAACCCATGATCACTGCTGGACTTCGATAAATGTTGATTCTGTAAATAAACCTCTTTTTTCTGCCTCGGACATCGCAAGGTGTGGGTATGAGTTCTTTATGTCGTCCGCAAGAGCATAACAGCCTGGGTTTGGGAGGCCTAAATTTTCTGACATGGAGCCTTCCCCTTGATTAAAAACTGTTAAGACCCCAAATAAGGAAAAAAAATGGATTGCAATCACTCCTCTACAATAAATTATATTAACTAATTCCCATGCTTGCATTGTGGAATGAAGCAACTAGTGAATTAGGCATGTTTGTTTATGTGTTGATGGGGTTATTTATAGGAGTAATGATACTGCCTATAGTCACATCTTAGGAGAAAACTGAAACGCTTGTAGAAAAATGAACAGCAGCACACAAAAAGGATGAAAGGCAAGAAGTCAGGTTAATTTTCAAAGCATTAGTAAACATTCTTCCTATTGTGGGAGATGATTTCAGAAGCATCAAAGAAATGAGAATTCTCTGAATAATTAGTTTGAAATTAAATCCTTTTTCTTACATATCAGAACAGAAAAGGGAAAAATAAAAGGCTTTAAATATTCCTTGTATATGTCTCAGAGACATCTGTTTCCGAATTAGAACTATTTTAATTTTTTCATTATTCTTTCAATGAATACCAAATTCTTCACTAAGTTGGTGAATTGATTTGGAGTACTTGTGAAATGAAAGAACCACAAAATTTAAAGTAACGGAAATGGATTTTTAAGTTATTTCAAATACTTGAAGTTGTTGACTTGAACCCATTTCATGTCAATGAGCAAAGTTAGAAAAAAGATATTTTTACTGAAGGTGAATAGACTTTGACTTCCTTTGGAGATGTGAAAAACACTATCCAGGAGAGATAAAATTATGATTCTGTACACATGCAGATACACACATGTTCAAATAAAATAATTACTAAAATAAGGCAATTTTAAGTAAGAAAATATTCTGTAAGTTAATTTCAAAGCAAAAGAAAGCAAAAATTGACATTGTGACCCTGTGGAAGTCTGTCATTCATTTCTGTGGAATAAGGATATTGTCTTGCATTTTTTGAACGTTGTTTAAATCTACATGTAATACAGTTGATGTATCTTTTCACAGGGCTGTCTGCTGCTTGATATGATTTATAACACCACTTAGCATGACTGCAAAGCTAAAATGCATAACTTACAGATGTAACTACAAGAAATTTTCTGTGGTAGTGAAACATTTCATCATTAAATGACTACTCCAAATATACCGGGATGAACTGTCTTGGTAGACAGATATCTACAGCTAGTAAATATTGCTACCTTGTCACCATTTAAAGAACGAGATATTTGATCTTGAGAAATGAGTTAAATGTGCTTCTTGCTCATATTTGAAAAATACATTTTCACTGTGCTGTAAGACCATGTTATGCACCAGTAGTAATGTCTCTGGCTCCATCTAGGAGGCATACATCTATTCAGTGACAGCACAAGCACAGCACTTCATGAAATCAGTAGGATTGCTCGTACATGGTTGTTTCAAATAATTAAAGAACTGGTAATCTGGATGTATCAAAATAACACAGCTAACAGACTTTACTGTCCAAAATCAATACAATTTGCCTTTTTTTTTTTTTTAAAGCAGCTCAATAAATTCCAGTCCCAATGCTGCTAAGGCCGAACATTGAAGTATCCTCTCAAGGGACAAGTAAAGTGAGAACACCTGATTTGAAGCTAAGGTTTGACTGGCACTAAAGTTTGACTGAAATGAGAATCTATTACTCATGGATTTCATCGTCTGTGTTCTGTGAAATAGCCTCATGCTAGGCTGAAAGCCAAAACAGCTGCTCACTTAAATTCCTTGCCTGCTGGAGCACCCCAGGACTGCTTCTCTGGCTGTCCTTAGGCTGGAATCCAAAAGTAAGGGAAATGAATCCTTAAGCACACAGTCGGAATGTACTCTGGAGGGTTTGAGTCTTCTTCCTCCAGCTACATCCCTCACCTTTGCCAGGGATGACAGCAGCCAGCATCCATGAGCCTGGTTCCCTCCTAGGGGTGTGGAAGGGTTGGTGAAGTCAGTGGCCTGAGTGCCAGGTGACTCTACAGGCACTAAGATACTTGTGCATGGGGGGCTTCAAGAAGTTCAGACAATGTCTGGGTATGCTCTTGTTGAGGTGATCAGGATGCAGAAAAGGTCTCTTGAGCTGTGTCCATTTTGCCAGGGACAGTGCACTGACCTAATAATGGGAAACAGTAAAATCCTCACTGATCTCCCTGAAAGTAGGCTTTCACCTAGAAATCCCTAGGAAAGAATTTGCTGGAGTCCTATTTCCAGCCAGGTCAGATACCTGAGTACTTCAGCAATCAGAAATTTTTCATGTTAGCTTGCCATTCAGTAAACCATAATTTGTGGCCCCTCTTCATTTCTGTGTGAGCCACTGGCATGGGATTTGTCATGCTGTTTCAGATGGGAGACCTGCAAGTTTCAATCTGTGCTTGTTCACCTACATAGAAATCAGCGATCATTTCTGGAGGTGGTTTTCTCCAACTTTGTTTACAGTGACACAAGTATTATATCAGATTAATAGAGTCCACATAAAGCAGTACTCCATGGCACATATTTGATATTTTGTCTTAATACTGAGTTGGTAGGATCCTTCTGTACTAGATAGCAAACCATACCAACAGACTGTAGGCACTTACTAGAGACTTGAATAAATAATTGAAAACCACATGTCCAAGTTGTACTACTTCTAAGAAACATTTGGATGCTCTTTTCTCTTTATTTTTGAATATTTTTAAAGATGACATAATTTCTTCTTTATTGTAACTGTGTATCTGTAAAAATGGAACAAAACAAGCTTACAACATGCTGTCTGCTTTCCCGTCTGACAGCTGCTTTAGGATACAAACAGGCATTCATTCTCCCCTGCCAGGGGTGCCAACTTCTGCTCTTTTAGCAGCAGCTCTGAATAAGCACCTCCTGATGCTGTTTGTGTGATGCTAGCTGTCCGCACTGTGAGCTGGTTCAATGGCCCTGCATGCTGCTCTCTCTCTCACTCTCTCATACAGCACTGAGAAATATATTCACTTAAAGCACTGAAGAAAAAGTGCAGATGGATGCTCTTTGCTACCTCTTTTCAAAAGCTGTTAATGAATGTATCTGGATATCTGTCTCACAATGTCCCTGCATTCATCTGCCATCCACCTCCTTGGTCAGGGAGCGTAAGATGGGAAGTACACATGCTGTCTTGCAGGGGCTGCTGGGCCCTGTAACAGAAGCATTAAACCAGCCCATGCACCCAACTCTCCCCAGATGAGAATGGCTTGTTCTTTCAAGCTCACGTGCATTGACTTCTATGACATCAAATTGCTCATTACCCTGAAATCTATGCCTGTTAGTTGTAACAAAGGAATATTTCTAGCTTTTTAAAAGCACACAAGGTTACAGATTATCCACATAGCATCAGTAAAATGAGACAACACTGTAACAATAGTTTTCCTCTTAGTTTGTGAAGGAGCACTAATTAGAGAGGATTTTTAAACGTCAGACTAGAAAGTGTTTGCTATGTGAAATAAAGATCCTAAGGATATGAACTGAGTCATAGCAGCTCTGTGGCCCTGAAATTTGTTTTTCTTAATGGAAACAGTGTAATACAGTTCAGAGAAGGAATCTTGTTGAACTCCCTACACTTGAGGCTGGCAAACAGCAAATATGAGAAGTTACGCAAGCCACAGCTAAAGCTCAAAATGATGCCATGGCTGTGGAATTTGAGAGCCTTATAATTTCCAGTTCAAAATCTTCTCTTTGGAAGAAAAGGCCTTAGCAGTAATGAATGAAGACACATTTAACCATAAATGTACAAGGAAGCCCTTGCAAGGATCCAGAAGAGGCTGTAGGGGAAATCAGCTTAAGGAGGCTACAGAGCACCCTGTGAGCACGGCGCCATCCCTGTGAGAGGAGCACATCCTGGTGCCGTCATGACGAGCAGCTCCCTGTGCCACTAGTACCTCCCTGATTAGGTGAATGGAACTATTCAGTGAGCAAAAAGCTAATTGGCACAAGCAAGCTGTTGGAAGGGCTAAAATTTCATAGCAACAGGACTGAGAGCTCTATTTTTGGGAATGTACGTGGTATGTGTGACCCTTGTGTTGTCCATTAGGAGTACATTTCACTCCTTCATGGTTGAAAAGCCATCCAGACATGCTCATGACTCATTGAAGTAAAAGAAAAAAAATTGCAGATGAAGCTGATAATTATGAATCATCCAGTTACTTTAACACTCAGATCTTTTAAAATATTCAGCCAGACTATTCATTTTTGTTTAAACGCAACACTTCATGGCTAGTGTAGCTGACACACTTAAGCAATGAAAGGCAGTTTTACGAAACAAGATTTGCAAACAGAAACATATTTTTCATAGCTGAGGACAAGATTGTTTTCCATTATCAAAAATAATCAGATTAGTGGAGAGGCCTTGAGACTGTCATAGTTTGTAGAGCATGTCATGCCACGCACTAAGCGCTTGTAAATTAACTTGCTATAGAGGGCTCCAGCTAGAATTTTATGCAAAAGCGTTGGCTTCCTTCTCAAAATAACCAGGTCTGTTGTCTCAGGGTTGAACTCTTCAAAGGGTCAAATGCTGCTCCTTAGGTTTCAGACAATAACTTCCACCCAGGTTGGTGGGATCTAATTTCTCACTGTGAGAAATTGTATATGGGAAACATACTTAACCAAAATTTTCAGGTTTCTTCCTTAATCCTTGATACACTGAAGTTTCCAAAACAGTCCCAAGTCCAAATATACCTAAGCAAAACCAGAAAATGAATGGGAGATACTTTTCTCAGTATGGTCTATGCCCTGGTACTTCTGAATTATTAGAATAATTAGAACAAAATATAAACTAGTGCAAACGAGCAGTGAGACCACAGAAAAGTGCATAGACAGCGTTTGCGAAGGCTCAGTGTGATGTCATAACTTCCCATGTTTAATCACTCCCATGGACTGTGTCTGAAGTGACTGGGACTCCAGAATTCCCTTCTTCAGCCACTCTACTTAACAAAATCAACCATTTAACAGGAAAATAAATTTAATCAAGTTTAAGCTTTCATCAAAAAAGTAACAAAACTTTCCATACCAAAGGAAAGGTCATTATTCAGATGAATCCTTTAAACTAATTTTTGAAGAAAAATGGAAATTTCAACACAAAATTAAATATAAGAAAAAGTACTCAGCAGTACATGAGCCATCTCAGAAAAGGCACACATATTTTTATAGTTTGAGGTTTCACTAAATACTTTCCTTCAAAAATTTACAAACATCCTGTCTCTCTGTTTTTATGTCACTCACTTACGGACCTTTTTAAACTCAGAAATGTTTACAAAAAAGTAAGATATTGCTGCATCAAAATTAAAAGTACTGTTTCAATGAAACTAGAGTACAAATATCAGTGGACTTTAAGAAGCAGCAATTTGAAAACCAAAAAAAAAAAAAAAAACCAAACCAACAACAAAAGTTTACCACCTCCAAAAAGTTAATTAATTGTCAACAAACAATAGAGAAATTTCTGTCTGAAATTTTAATGAAAAAAAAAGCTTCAATATTGCTATTCAAAAGCACTTACAAACCCAAAATAGGTGAAAATATTTCCATCGGGACAAAAGAAATGGATCCAACCCAAAATGAAGTTGATTCTTATCTTGCTACCCAACACCCAGAGACTGGCATGGCTCTGAGGGCACTCACTCCTAGTGAGCACACGGAGATGAGCTCAGGGGGAAGCAGGGAATGATCAGCTTTGGTACCTGACCTGAGACCTGAAGGTAGAAATGTGAGTGGCCAAAACTGATTGCAAGAAACATCAGATAGTCAGTACATGTCAGTGAGTTCATGACAGAGAATGTTGCATTTACTTTTGTTTTGGGTTTTTTTGTTTGGGTTTTTTTGTTGTTGTTTCGTTTTGGTTTGGCTTGGTTTTGTTTTGGTTTTGTTTTGGGTTTTTTTGTGGTTTTGTTATTGGGGCTTTTTTTTTGTTTTGTTTTGTTTTTTGTGGATTTGTTCTTGTTGGTTTTTGTTTGTTGGTTTGGTTTTTTGGGGGGTTTGGTTTTTTTTTCAGGAATGGGAGTTTTTTCTTCCTCAGCTTCCATTACCTTTCCTCCATTTCACCCACAAAAACAGCTCGGGGATCTCAGTTTCCATTTCTCCACTGAAGCTACCCACAAGTTCAGAAAAGCAGTAATCCAGGTGTTTTCTACTCCAGTTTCCACTGACTTGCAGCACACTATGCCTCTCAACCATCTTGGTTCTGACTTAACATCTATGGTACATCATGGGAACAGCATTGCCAAGCTCCCACTTGGAGACAAAGACCAGCCAGGACCTTGTGCCCAAAGAGAGGAATGTACCTCCTTGCAGGCCTGTTCCACACCCCCAGAGCAGCAGGATGCATCAGAGCTGCCTTTGCCTGGAGGCACAGTGTGAGAGGAGCGTTAAAATGTTTTCAATCACGCTCAATGCAAATCGTATTCACACAGCAGTGCACACGAAGAAAAACTCGAAGTGGTTTATCATCATGAAACAATGAAATGAAATATTTTCAATCAGAGCTCTTGTTCTGTGAAAAGTTTAAATATTTAGGCTTTTGGTCTTTAATATTTCATTTTTGAAACTAAGTCATGCCTACAACTACTATTTTACCAGCTGAACAGAATAAAATGGAAACACTTAACTTTTTTTCCACTTTTTCTTTCCCCTTTTTCCTTTGTTAATCCTTAAAAAAGTTAGAATAGCAAAGGAAAAAATGAAGGAAATTAAAAATTATTGTTTTGGAGTGGACAATAAAGGAAACTAATACCTGACATTATTCATTCTACTTTATTTTATAGCAAAGAAAAGGTCATAAAATGATAAAATGATAGGAAAAAAGCAGAAAAACTGGAAAAATCCAAAGGAAGTTTGCAAACTAAGTCCTCATAGCTCAGGGGACTTATTTTTTGGTTAGCCTTTAAAACAAAAATTCAACCAGCTCAAATGCCATTCTAAAACACATGACTGAAATATTACCCTAAATTTAGGTACCTCAATAACTTAAGTCCTGTCGTCTGGGATAAGAGTTACAAGAAGTACCAATTTCATGTTTTAGTGCATTTCTGAAAATTAGAAAATATTATACATCTGGGCATGGAAGCATGGAACTTTTAAAAATAATGGTGGACACTGGCTAGCTGCACTTCTAAGCAAGCTGAATCAAAATGTTCATACAAAGTTGAGAGTAACTCTTCTATAAAATGAAGGAAATCTTCAATTTGCGGATGGGTATAATATTGCACCATTTTATTCGTTCATAAATGTCTTGTTTCTTTGACAGGGGCCCACATTCACGATATAGTTATGTGTACAAAACACATACATGACTCTTTTACAGCAGCCCCACAAGCAGGATCCATGAAGCACTCTGCTTCACAGCTGGTTTCTCACCTCCATATAATCTCCTTTCTATTATAATGGCCTGCCTGCATATCCTCCAAAAACAAGGTGCTGAGTTTGTGTCAGTGAATTTTTGAGGGATTGCCTTTCAATTTTGCAGGCATTTAAACTTAAATCATGACCATACATGGGAACATATGAATATCTACATCAAATTGTGCAAAAGGACTACCTAGACTCCAATATCTGGTCTGGGGAAATCTGTCAATTCACCATCCTCCCCTCACAAAGATCAATAGCTGAAACCTGTGAAAAATTACCAGGAAAGCATATTTCTTTCATCTACAGTCTGCCAGATTTCTAAGCCAAGATTATGAAGTTTTACTTTTATCAGCCCTAATGGATTTTCCTTCCGTCAGTTTGCCCAAAGTTCTGCCTGAAATCTTTCCCTGTTAACATTTATCAGTAACAATGTCCTGTGAAAAAAAGAGGGAGCTTCTTCTTTTTACCATTTTATTTCTCTCGTGCATTGTATCCCTCAATGAAAAATATGCATATTGCTGGTATGCACTGCATCAGAGGCTTCTATCATGGAAAGGCCCGTGTAATAACATTCTGCAGGGACAATAAATAAGATAAAAGTAGAGATATGAAGTAACTGGTAAGGTCACAGCATTCCCAGAAAATACATGCAATTCATAAGGACATTTGATCAGGACTATAGTATTTTTAATCCTGGGGTTTGCCTCCTGTCTCATCCTTCATTTTGTTTCCAATCTCACAGTATACTTTTTTAGTTGGCTTCCTTATTTTGGTTTAATTAAACAACAGAGCTGCACAATAGGCTAATTTTTCAGCCAGACATTTTTGGTTTCCTAATGTTTGATTTAGGTGATTGTATTTGCCAATGAAAAGGTATAAATTTTTTTTCTCTCTCTCCTTTTTTTTTCAATTATGCAATTTATCTTGATCATTTTCAAAGCCAAGATGCACCTGCCACCAGAAGGGTCCAGTTTCAGGAGAGTGGTTTAGACAGGCCAATTTCTGCCTCTGAGTTGGCCCCTGAGAGTCCAGTTGACCCCACTCCTCTCTCCCTCTTGCCCCTGTCCACAGGCAGGGGAAGCTCTTTGAGCACTGCATTACTAAGCCCTTGAGGTGAGTGTGTCCCAGTCCATGCTGCCTGCTCCAGGCTCCCAGTCATCCTGGTGTGTGGAGCCAGCTATCTGTGGCTGACTCTAGCAGGCAGGAGAAACTATTTGGCTTTTTGTATCCTGTTGTTCGAGCATCATTTTCCAAGAAGGTTGCTGAGCTAAGTAACAACATTCTGCCAGATGCCTGTGGTAAAAGGTTTTTAGAACCAAGGAACAGCTCCAAAGCTTCAGCTTTTCAAATATCAGCATCTCTTTAAGGACAGTGAAACATCTTCTTTCCTCTTAACCTTATGATAAACTAAAGTGAGGTACATGATTTATGTGAAACTTTGGCTTTATCAGGTTGCATTTGAAAATAGAACAACAGTAGTAGCATTTCAAATAGATTGTGAAAGACACTCAGGAGATCAATGCAAGGCAGTCACTGACGTACAAGGGTTAGGTGTGTGTCGAATAAATCCTTCTTGGCAAGGAAATCTTCCTCCTTGTAAATCTGTGGTGTTCCACAAAATGCTTGCAAATGACACTGCGTAATAGCTTGTGTCAAATGGAGCTGTTCTGCCTCTGAGATGATATAAAATACTTCAGCTCAACTATTACTTGACTAATGTTTCCTGGATAGTAAATCATTCAGCAACCAGAGAATACTGCTGTCAAAACATCTTTCCTCTTCATATCTCTGTAGAGCTGGTAGCATTTCTATTAGGTGTAGTTTTACAACCCTCTAAGAAAGCTTTCTGTTTGTGGTGGAATATTTCACAGCTATAGTACTCATTTTTAACCTATTTTTGACTGATCTCTCTCGCAGTCTTCCATCCATCTTCTTGCTCTGTGAACCCCATGATCTGAATATTGTCAAATGCAAGGATTTCCATCATGCTTCGTGTATTCATTCCTATTGATCTTAGTAGTGCTGAGTCTCTACAGCACTTTCCACAGGTCTGAACTCATTTTGCCTGTCATATCCTGCATGTTTTTTATTCCAAGAGAAAGGTGAATAGTGAAGCTAAAAATTTTATCATCAGAGTTGCCAGCTGTGAAATGGAGCATGTTAAAATCTCACTTGGAGAGACTAATCTGAAAAATGAGCGTTCCTGTAAGCATTGAACAAGACTTGAACAGCACGGAAAATGGAGACTTTTTGAAGCTAATTAAATTGCATAATGACATTCCATCAGACTTGGGCATTCTATTTTATCCTTTCCTTATTTGGCTTTTTAATGTGGTTTAAGTGATAGCTTGATCACATGATGAGAATATTTCCCTTAGTTGTACAATGCAGCTTTAAAAGCTGTTTCTTGACTCAAGTAATACTAATACAGTAAAAATTTCAAGGCTTACACCTGAGAATAATACGTATTTTTTAAGAAACGCATGGTATGATAGCTACTCATTACAGAACCCTAAACAAAGCAGTAATTTTGAATTTATAAATATTTTCATCATGGTGCTTGTGTACATCCTGTTGTCTGTACCACAAAATAAAGCAATATCATAATAAATAGTTGCATCTCCTCAATATGGTCCCAGTTTAAAGAAATCAGCTAGAAATTACAGCTTAATGATTGCAAACAGTGGTTTCATTTCTGCAACAGTATCTGGCTGCCAACTTGTTTTTAAATAAATGCGAAGACCTTCCATATTCTCATAGATGTTTTCATAGACTGCTGTTTTGGATCTATCTGTGTTTTACAAAAGTGACAACAGTGTTACCTATGGACAGGTAATTACCCATGTTTGTTGCTCTTTTCCTACCTGTATATCTTCCGTTAGAAAGAAAAAGTGTTCTGGATTCCAAGACACAGATGCATATTTCACTTCATATCCTTCCTAATAAATTGCTTCCCACACTTCCTATTTGTAGCCAAATTTTTAAGATTGGTTTTGTCAATTTGCTAGAGATTGCTGAGCAGAATGATCAATTACACAGTTAAGTTTCTACTTCACATGTTGCTGCTTAATCTCAGTTTCTGATTATTCTGAGCCTGCAAGAAGTGCTCACATACCCTTCCATTGCTCTGACTACTAAAAGAATAAAAGAAGTCCCATATTAAAAAAATATGTTACTGCTGGGAAAAAACAAACAAACAAAGGTACAAGAATTGTCCAAAGTCCATATGGATTTGAGAAATGAAGAGGATTATTTTGGTATAGGGGATGTCCCACAGTACCAAGAGGATTTTTTTTCCTGTGGCTGAGTCAAGTTCAATGAAAATAAGCATGTATTTATGGGCCATATGAAAACTCTCAATCTCTTTATCTTCTTTTATCTGGGTAGCACCACAGACTATGCAAGAAATGTTCTTAACATCACTACTGGCAACAGAAATAAAAAGGTGAAAATAGAATATATTTGAAAGTTTCCCCATTACTTGTAATCAATTCTGACTTTCCTGACTATGACCATGACTAAAGCAATGACTGTGGCTGACTAGTCCACTTTGAGAAATCAGACACAGAGAAATTACTAAACTGGCCTTATCTTAGCAAGCTGGCGTGAAAGAGAGGTAGAATGAGGGATCAGCATTGCCCCCAGTCTCATGCTTCACCCACAGACATAGAATGTATGAAGAGATCAGTTACTGCAGGTGTACAAAAAGGGCTATGGCTGTTTGTATTGTAAAGAACACAACTCCTCGTAAACTCCGGGGCTTACTTAGAGTTGACAGATACAACCTGCTTCAGAAATCCCCAGGAAAGCAAATTGGTATCTCCTATTCCGTATGTCATATTAGCGCTACTGGCAGTAGAAACTGTCTGTCCTGGTGACCTCAGTTCAACACAAGTGTTGATGCATTGGAGCAGTTTCTGCAAGGATACATGAGCATAATACATGATTAACTAATGTCTTCTGTAGTTTAATAAGTTAATTTTTTGAAAGTGAATAGGTCAAGGAAGAGAAATCTGATAAGAGAAGGAAATATAAAACATAAGGTAGCTGGAAGCTGCAGTGAGAATAGATATCATATTCCCATTTCTTATGTTGAAAATACTTGCTGGATGGTTTCCTGTGAGATATGGGGCTGTTCAAATACAAAGGAAGAATTCAAAATTGTTCCTTCTTCAGATAAATCTTACAGCCAGTGTTATGAAGGAGCAGAGCAGCAGCACAGTTTCTGGTAAATGGGATTTCACTGGAAAGTATGATTTCGTCAGGAACATCACAGCATTTAAACTCTGAAAATTCCAGGTCTGAGTGATTTTTGGGATATCAGGCAGCACTTTGGTTAAAACAAATGGTAGGGAAACTCAATAGAGTAGTAGTTCCACCAAGTAGCTGCTGCATCTGCTAGGCACAATTTACCTTAGAAATTATGTCTGAGTCATTTTAAAATACAATTTTTCAAAAGTTCTACTTTTTTTTAATCTCAATTAATTTGGTTAAATCTAGTTAAAAGTAAGGAGACTATTGCTTTACAGATCAGTGTGCTTGTGACATCTGTTATACTCACTTTGTTCTACTGTGTCTACTGCATAGTAGTTCTTGATATTTAAGACTTTGATCATCACAGAGTGGGATGAAGGCATAAATGTCCATGAAGGGAAACCATGTTTTCAGGAATACAAACAGTGAAACAGAAAACGTCTGCAGTGAATTGGGATGTAAAAAGAAACAGAGGGAGAGAGAAGTGGAAGGGGGAGAACTCCACCAAAATAATCTCCCCTATAGTGACCAATAAAATTTCTTATCTGTCATCAAACTCTGTGCCTTAAACATTAGGAAAATTTTTCATCTGCTTTTCATGATGTCATATGAATGGAAGCCATGTTTCAATCACAACTTTCAAAAGATTAGCATAATTTTCAAATAATACAGTTCAAATAATAAAAGTTTTCCCTGAATTTCCACTGTAAGGAATTAAATGTACAATACCTTATGGTTTTGGTTTGGCAAGTTTCCCAGTGCCTCGCTAGCATTCATGTGGAATGCATTTTATTTGAGCCATGGATTAGAGGGGTGTAGCTGACAATGCTGTGCACATTTTATCGCAATGTATCTGCTGGTAACTAATTTGAAAATGTTTCAGTTGTCATCAAGCAAATAAAGCTTCTGTACCAGGATGAATTGGTCTTCAAATCTTCTCTAAAACTGGAAATTATGTAGATAGAATTTCATTTTTTAAAAGAGATTTAAGCATCTGGCATATTGGTTTTCTCATGTGTTTTCACTTCATTAAAATTATGTAATTGCATCATAGATTATAAGTATTCTGTTCGCTTTAAAGCATATATTGCTTTTATAAGAAATAGTGTATCCAGCAGGACTACAGCAGCAATCACCCCTATATTCAGCGTTGGTGAGGCCACACCTCAAATCCCATGTTTAATGCTGGGCCCCTCACTACAACAAGGACATTGAGGAGATGGAGCATGTCCAACGAAGAGCAGCAGGGCTGGGGAAGGGGCTGGAGTCTCACAAGGAGAAGCTGAGGGAGGTGGAGATGTTTAGCTTGGAGAAAAGGAAGCTTATCTCTCTCTACAACTACCTGAAAGGAGGCTGTAACAAAGTGGGGGCAATTTTTTTTTTTTTTTCTCTCAAGTAATAAGCGATAGAAAAAGAGGAAATTGACTCCAACTGTGCCAGTGAAGGTTTAGACTGGATATTAGGAAAAATTTATTAATGAAAAAGGTGGCCAGGCATTGCAATAGGCTGCCAGGAAAAGTGGTGGAGTCACCATCCCTGGATGTGGCACTTGTGGACATGATTTGGTGTTGGAAAGGTCCAGTGCTGGATTAATGTTGGACTTGGTGATCTTAAAGGTCTTTTCCAGACTACATGATTCTAAATTTCTAAAGTGTTTGTTACAAATAGGAGCAAGGAAAAGCAAGAAGGGAGAAGTATAAAAAGAAGTAAAAGACAAGGATAGAAATTTTAATCTCATCTTCCCACTGCTTCTTTTTTTTTCCTCCTTCACTTTTTATCCTTTGGCTAGGGAAAAGCAGGACAAAACCTAGGATCATTACTCTGATCTAAGTCTTTGGCATATTCAAGGATCTGCTTGGAGGAATCTCATGGGATACGGTCCTGCCAAGGAAAATTATCTAAGATCACTAGTTGATTTTTAAAGAACATGTCCTTTCCTCTTAGTCAAGGCTCACATCCCAACCATCAAAAAAATCAAAAACAGGTGGGAGAAGCAATTCTGAGCTTCCCAATGCGAAGGGGCATGGAGCCATTGGAGCAATTCCAGTAAAGCACTGTGAAGATGATGAAGGAATTGAGACTTGTCTCATACAAGGGGACACTGAGAGAGCTGGAACAGTTCAAACCAGGGAAGAGGAGATATCTAAATACCTGATGGAGAAAGAAGAGGGAGACACTCAGTGCTGTCCAGTGGCAGGACTAGAGACAATCATCACAAATGGAAACACAAGAAATTGTATCCAAATACAGGAGAATATGTTTTTACAGTGAAGGTGATTGAGGAGAGAAATGAGGCCCAGACATCGCACAGAGAGATTGTAGAGTCTCCAACAACAGGAATATTCAAAACCAGGCCATGGTCATGAGCAACTGGCTCTAGCCTGCATGAACAGGGACTGGACTAAATGTTCTTTTTGGTTCCATCTGTGGTTCTATAGTTCTGTGATTCTTATTTTTTCTTTGTTTCCTTCATACTGCCTTTTACATATCATACACAAATGTATTTATTTTTCTAGATTGTTATATACTCCTTTTGCACCTTTTATAAACTTTTTTTTAGGAATTCTGCCCTTTTTCATGTTCTTGGAAAATAAATAATACACTTTTACCCTTACCTGTTTCCTCCCTCTCTATTCCAATCCATATGTACATCCACAGCCTTTCCTTCTCTGTTAATTGCCTTTTCAAAGCTGTCAAGTCAACTTACAGAGTAATGCATGACATTTTGCAGGCTAAATTCTTACTCAGCTGTATTCTTCTGCAGTTATTGAATTCAGCAATACCAGCCCATTCCACAGATCTTCTAGATCTGTAGTCAACTTAAAAAAAGTTTCCAGTAAAGGCATTGACTTTAAACAGGTGTTTTGAATTTTTTTTTTAGATTACAAATCTAAAGGCAGTAAAGAGAAGAAAATTAAATCAATATTTTAGAGCTAAAGTAATAAAAAGCAGGTTATAAGGTGTTAAGATTTTATTGATTGTTTTTTTCACTGACTACAAGCTTGAGCTGTCTCAGCCTCTGTGTAGTGGTGTGTTTAATTTTTACGTTAAATATGTTTGTATTACATGTTGGTTTGTTCCATGTACCCTCTGTTTAATTCCCGTTTGGTTCATACCCGAGTTGTCAGTTAAATGTCAATCTTCTGCTCCTACTCCCGAGGACCTGTCCATCTCCTCGAGGCCTCTCCCTGATTCTGGAAAGTTCCAAGGAGGGCGTTGAGTGATAGGCTAGGATCCGAGGAAGTCCATCCTTCCCCACTGGGATTGGCTCCTGGAGGAGTCTCTCATCCTGGTAGCCACTCCCTAGCCTTTCCTCATTGGTTCCTTCCCTGATACCTCCCCTTACTCCTCCTCCTGTTAAAAGTGGCTGACACAGGGCAGTCTGTGTTCTGCTGAGGCAGATTCCCTGGAGTGAGGCTGCTCCCTTATGACCCTCAATAAACTTCAGCGGCAACCCCTCAACAGAGTCCTCCTTCTATCCTCGCCATCGTCGCAATCCACATCAAGCAGCTGGGCTGAAAAGAGCTGACCGGATCGGCTTGGTTGGCCAGCCTACTGGGCCGATCGCCTGTAACCATCGCTAGGGCTAGCCGGGGACAGGTGAAGACCACGAGGCAGGGCGGATATAGCCAGGCGCGGTTATATCTCTGGGCTGTTTTAAAGTCTTCACAATAAAGCTCAATCAGCTCTCAGTAGACCTGTGAGCTTCATCAATTTTTTTTTTGCAGTTTGATAGCTAAATTTATATTTTAGGTGCATATCCATTGTCTGTAGCTAACATCCTATGGTGTGCTTACCAGAACATTTACTTAGTGCATCAATACTTCTGATAGACTGCACAGCACACCAAAAGATCCATGTTCAGTGTTTGGTTATTGCAGTGTGAGTCTGACACAGTATCTTCAGAGTAAAATCTCCAATTTCTTCTACTGTAATCTGGATGGGGGAAGAATCTATTAGAGTACATTTATTTATGTGCATGATGAAAATAGGATTATATAGTCACAGTTATAGATTGTATGAGAACTGGAATCTGAAATTTTATCAAATCTGGTTTCTAATAAAATACTCATTATTTTGATATGGCTGGCAAGTTAGACTTAAAAAGCTTGTTTATATTAGGAGACTTAAAACACTTCTGGTTTGACAAAGTGACAAAGGATCTTTTAACTAGTATGTTTTCCCCTGTAGTTTTTATTGCTGGCAGACTTGGACTTTAGTCTGTTCTACCAATAGAATTTCTATTTTGGCACGTTCTGAACAGGTAACACTGTCTCTGTGTTTGAAGTCTTCAGGCCTGCATGTTTCACTTGGAGTTTTGCAAACCAGGAAGGCTTTCAAAAAATGATGCAGAACTATACCAGACTTGAAATCATAACAAATATATTGGTGTCTTTAGCATGGTTTAAGTGGGAACACAAAAAAATCATTTTGAGAAACTTATGGATGTTGAAAGCACGGGCTTTATGAGTTTTAATATTTGTAATGGATCAAGGCTATCCTAGAGCTCAAATTAGCAAAAGAAACTGATGACTGATAAGGTTAATATGAGCCTGGTCTACACTTACATTTTACTGAGATTTTTAAGCTGGCTAGAAGTATTAAAGGATTAGATTTATAACAAATACAACTATGTTATCAAAATGCATGGAAGACACGTTTATTAGACAAAATGTTGCAAAGAACACATATTTTCGGTGCAGGAAATGAAGCTGATAAATTAAACCAGCAAAACAGTAATTTTTCTAGTTTAATTTGGATTTAAATTGAATTCTCGTTTTAGATAATATCCTTATTCTTTGTCTGTGTTAATGCAGCTCCTGTTTACACTTATTGAACTCTGTTACACATCCTCATTGATGGACTGGAGACCTCAAACTATCAAATTTAGCTTTCACTGTATCCTGTTTATAGATATATAAAAGTTTAACTTAAACAAACTAGATTGAGTCCTCTCTCACTCATTAGCACCTGGACTGTCAATGAGAGTTTGTTAGCAGTCAGGCAGCGTCTGTATGCCCAGTGCAGGGAAGATATCTCTGTCCTGCTCCACTTCAGAGGCAGGATCTGCCAGGACTTTTCACCACAGCCAGCAGTGGCCCATTCCTTTTGGACCCAGTGCTTCACAGATTGCTGAGGATGAGCTGACTGTCCTATGGATCTAATGTTGTTTTCAGAGTGGCTTCTTCCTGTGTTGAAAAGTTTATTTGCATTGTGGTTTTCGGCAGGTATATTTTTATCTGTGCTTTTTAAAAAACAAGCAGAATTTATATTCTGTTTAGCAAGCAATCCCCCTTGTTCTGTACTGAAGGCCTCTTCTTTTAATTGATTACTATTCTGCTAATGGTTATATCCTTACACAAACCATCATAAAAGTCCTCATCATTTCAAAATGTGTCTTCTGGGGGTTCTCACTGGAAACAAACACTCAGTTATCATTGCTGCTCTTGAACATATTTTGATACGGTTCAAGAAGCTAATCACTATTTTATTTTATGTCTTCAATACATAAATGTTGTGATTAGAAAATGCACAACAATCTAATGATATAACTACGCTAAGCTAGCCATGTGAGTGAATTAAAGAAATAACAATTTTAACTATCATTCTCCCTGTAGTCTTACAGTAATTAACATGAGCTCTTTTCCCCTAATTTAAAATTTTTATAAATAAAACCTTCCTCTTGCAGGTTTTTATTTGACTGAGGACTGGGTGTATAATCTCCCAACTGTTCTGGAATTTACCCAGCTAGGTTATTGAAAATCAGCATCCCGGTACTTGGTCAGCTGGCATTTCTTTTAGAAATTTAGGATGCAAAGATCCAACACCTACTAACTTAAAAGCATGGGTTTAGAAACTTGTCTTTAACCTTTCCCTCTTTTTCCCTCTCCCCCCCCCCCCCCCCCCCCCCCCCACTTTACTATGACATGAAGGATTCTATTATTTTTTCTGCAGCAATGGATAGATACCACTCTTTGGCCTATTCCCCTAATGCAACATTATAAAGGATGGCAGGTGATACAGAGAAGAGCTACCATGCACAGGATGTTCTGCTATCTCAAATCCTAGTGCATTAATTATGTAGGGTGTTTTGCACTATCCCACAACAGGTGGTCCATTACACACCATAGTGTCCAAGTTCTGCACAGAAAAATGCAGCATACTTGTTTCAATATTACCTATAAATAGCAGACTCATTTAATTACATGCATCAAGTGCTGCACCAAAATTGAAATCCTCCAATCATAAGACCCTAGGGCAAAATATCAGCATCTTACTCATAATCCTCAGTCACAGGTACTGAGATGAAAGCATATTGTCTTGAAAGTGCCTAAAAATGATGATCCACATTAACAATCTTCTATTTTTCTTTTAAGGCATTAACCAAATTACACTAAACCAAATAGATTAGAAATCTTCTCTCATGCTCTGCTATCAGCTGTCACCAAAACCAGAATAATTTTCAAGCATGAGTCTGTTAATAACTTTCTTCAACAAGCCATAAGTCTTGCCTCTGTTAATATATCATCTGGTTTAGTTACACCTTATTGTTCAGCATGAATTCGGGTATAAAGGGCAGACCTTATTTCTTTGCTATGTTTTCAGAGGCATTGTCGTGAGAGGCCATAGTAGTTTCTTCTCCTTTTGTATAGCACTATCAATCCTCCAAGGCTCTGGCTTTGCTGCACAACAATAGCAGACAGTAACTTTTGTCCTGTTTAGCTGGCCTGTTGATTTTTTTTCTTGATAATTAAGTTCATCAGCTGGCTTTTAAAGTCTAGTCAGAACATAATTGATATAGACCCAGAGTATCTGGTGAAATTAGCAGCTATTTACACTTGCTCATTCCAATTATTTACAATTCTGGTTACATCATTCTTTTCTGTTCTATTTTCTTCAAATCTCTCGATGACTTTAATTGGGTAAGGCTCAATACATTTAGGAGCAAATATTTAAATGTTTGTCTTCCAGCTTTCCTCGGGAAAAAGTTATGCCTTGTCTCTGCATCTTTAATACTCCACTTGCTCCAGTATCTGCAGTAATGTATCGTAGCAGAATGATAAAAAAGAAGCAGAAATAGAATCCCTTACAATCTTCATATACTATCTACCTCCATATTTTGAGATGTTGGTGATGACTGGGAGAGGACAAAAAGAAAGAATGCTACCTTCATTTAAGGGGTAATTAAAAGTAATCCCAAGTTACGGTAGACTGTGCATGCTCATCTCCATAAGCTCCTTGTTTCTTAAGTCTTACAAGCCAAACCAAATCAAACCAAAGATGAAAATAAGGAATAAAGAAAAGGGTACAGGAGATGAGCAGTCAGCACCTTATCTGCGGGTTTTCTTGGTAAAGCATGAGCTAACAAGGTGAGAAGGCAGGAAAAGGGACAGTGATAAGGCAGTGGGAGGGAGAAAAGGGCATGGACAGTCAAGCACATGGTGCCGATGGGGTTTGAGTCTGGTTTCCTTATTGGAAGATGCCATAGAAAGCTGAGAAAACTGGGGCCGCTTCTTTGCATTGGCCGTGAAAGCACCACCGTAGCACTGACCTACACCTGCCGATGGAGGGAGGTGGGGTGAGGAAGTCTGGAGTAGCAGCTACAACCTTCACCAACAAATCCACTAGATGGGCTACTCCTGCTGGACTAACACTGAGTACTGCTTCCCCTCTGCTCCCTGTGCTGTGGGCAGCGCCGTATGCCCTGCAAACAAGGAAGCGGATCCAGCGCTTTCTGTTCGGAAATGTCAGGGTTGCCTAACAGCTTAACCAGCTTTGAACACCCAGGTTACAAGATAGTATTGGATTTCATCACATGGTGTTTTGGTCTCTCTGGCTTGACAAACTGGTAGAGGTTGAAATACCGTGTCTGCGTGATAGGAGGATATCCATGTGCAGGGAACAGTGTGTTGTTGTTTTTTCCTTTTAAATATGCTTTGCATTTCATTTGTTTGCAACTGCTTTTTCAGCATCACATAAATGAATCAAAATAACTGTGACTCAACAGGAACAGCAGAACACTGGCTGCTCTAATATCTAATGTTTCCCACAGAACCAGTACTCTTATCAGTTTTACAACCTGGGGAGATGAGACCCTGCCTGAATCAATGGTCTTTATATATCGATCTTACAGGTGGCACCAATTCATCTATTGCTCATGGTAGGTGTGCTGTGAACTTTGAGGAGTAAAATCTGTTTAAGATAAGAGAGATACTAGGGATCCACACAGCTTTTTCCTACTTTTTCAAGTAATAGCAAGACATCCAAAGAAACGGAAAAGGCTGATTCAAACTTTCAAATTAACACAATGCAAGAAATTGGTCTTCTGCAAGCCCCTAGCCTCCATTCACAGAAATGTGAGATGACTTTCAATTTTGAGGAACTTAATGTAAAATTTTAGACTGCATTTTGTGTGTCTGGAATGTTTTCCTAAAAAAGGAACTTTAAGGTGTTTTCTAACAGAAATCTTGAGGACTGGAAGGCAGTGGCTATTTCTTATTTCCAACAAAATACAAGCACAAAATCCATTTGTGGATTTCTGAGCCAATGGCAATTGTAGATCTGTTAGAAACAAGGAAACAAGAAAGTCTGCGGATGTAATTGCAGCTCTCTGGCCACTTTGAAACCTAGCACGGTATGAGTTGTTTATCAAAGATCATGGGTTTGAAGGATCCAGCTCATGCAGGCTGGAGCAACCACATTCTTGATACTTAAATCCTAGAAATGGGAAAATATTTTCCTGAAGTTATACAACACCTAGTTTGTTTATAGTATTAAGTCTGATTGCAGCTTGTCTTGAGCAGTGAAGCTATTAGAGTATTTAAAGTAATGGAATGAACAAGCTAACACTTGCTAATAAATAAACATTAATAGTTCATTAATAAGCTGTTATGATCTGCCTTGGAACATGGTGAAAGATACAAAAGGAATTTGATGCCTTATCCATTGAGCACTCTAGACACAAATTCTTTTGTTCAGAAGTAAACAATGAAGGCAAAAATATTCTCTCAAGTATCTATGACATTCTAGTTGCATTTTGTTTTGTTCAAAGATTACAATGATTCCAGACAATAATCTTTTCTTTATATTCTTTGACATGAAAAGAAGAGGGGAAAGTCACCCTGTATTTCTTTCAGATATCATTCAGGTCCAGCCACTGTTGAGATGGAGGAGTGTTTATTTATGCCTGTGCCATCAGTGTGAGCACTGACAAAACTGGAGCTCCTGACTGTTGGGAAGAGTGATCACTACTGGTCAAGTGAAAATTTGACCAAGAATGACAGCTTTTAGTGATACATAATTTTTCCCAGCATTTTACATTTGAAAGATATCTCAAGCCTTTTGTTGGTTGTGAGTCATGCAGTGACAAGTCAGACTGATTCAGCTCATATATTCTGGACCAGATTGCTTTATGAGAAAATGTGGCTGCTTTCTGTGGTTATTAATATTTAATGCTAGAAATATTCTCTTCCCATATCCATAACTTACACAAGTTTGGTGGTCTCATATAAAACAGGATAAGTACCAGCCAGGGCAGTTGCTTTCATATATTGCTTAGCATTAAAGCACACAGATTACCTCATCTCTGTATTTTTGTCCTTAGGACAAAGAATATATGTGTTGTAGATTAATTTATGCAAGTGATCTACAGGTTTTTAATATTTTCCCTTTCCTCATAACATCCTGGCAACATTCTAAGAAACATATTGCTTTGTCTCAAAAAACTACTGTGTCCCTCTTTAATTACTTCTGTTGATATCCTCACAATGAGATGTAAAGGGAAAGTATTTTTCAATGGTATATAGTTTCCTTAATTGTGCAAGATCTTTCTAAAAATATTCAAGTCACTGTATCATGATAAATTATTTCAGGTATGTATGCTTTCACTATTCTTTGCAAGACAATTGGTAATACAGCAAAACTTTTGGTTTTGCTTGGCATTTCCATAAAATATAACATTTTTGTAAAAAACTGAAGAAGCATGCAAGGAAAGTTTACACTTTGTTTCAGATGTAAATTTAGAAGATTCTTTTACTATAATTTTCCTATTTAATATTTTTCCATACCTGACATTAATGACAGGATGCACCCTCAGACAGGAGTATGTCATTTTCATCATCAGGAACAAATGCAAAACATTTGTTGTATTAAGACATAGGACTCTCTGAGATTTCTTGGATTTTGTTTCTTTGGTTTGCATTTAGGGTTTGGAGTTTTTTTTATTAACAGGTTGAATCAAAGCATTTGCTATCAGTCAAAATCTCTGAATCAAAAATATTCTACCTGGCTAAAAACTTTGACTATTTTGTATTAGATTAAGCGGGTTTTTGCTGGGTTTTTTGTTTGGTTTTGTTGTGGTTTTTTTTTGTTTGTTTGTTTGTTTGTTTGTTTGTTTTTGTTTGTTTGGTTGTTGTTGTTGTTGGGGGTGTTTTTTGTTTTGGGGGTTTTGTTTTGTTTTGTTTTCCCCGACATGTCCCTGGGCATCTAAACTACCACATGGTTTGTGCTAAAAAAAGGACCTTTTCTTTAGCTGTATTTAATCCATACAAGGAGGAAATGTTAGGTTGTAAATTTTCCATTGGGACATCCCCTTTTACTGTATGAAAGAACAAGATGGTGTAGTGGAGAGAGATAAGACCTTGGGGGCTGGAACACTTGGATTGTTTTCCCAGCCATTTCTGCAAGATTTCACTCCTCAATGCCTCAACTTCACCATCTGGAAAAAGGAACTAATGGTACAAACCTCTTTTGTAAAACAAACAAGCAAACAATGAACCTCTTTGAGTTCTCCTGGTGAGAACACAGCTACACAGAGGGAGTTTTATTATTATCAGCATTATCGGCTGGGCTCCGCAGTTGTACAAATCCTGCAGTAATCACTTCCTTCCTTGTTGTTTTTTCAGAATAGAGAGGCCGAGGCTGTTTAAAATGCCAATGTTATGCAGAGGATACGCCTGCATTCTTGTTTGTCTAGAACGCCATGTTTCTCACATTAAAATTTATGAAACAAAATTCCAATGAATCATATCGACGGAGTGGATTTTGTGGGGCACCAACATGGAATGCATAGTGGTCAGTTATCTGGCCTTTGGATTTGCATTCCTCTGTTATACCCAGCTTCAAAGAAGACACTTCCTTTAATTTTGTTCTTTGCAGAATTTATAATTGATAAATCCATAGAAAACAACTGCCCCCTTGGGCACCTAAGGGATGTTATGGTTTTTTAAAAAAAAATATTAAAAAATATATAATTATTTTTGGGGTGGTAATTTTGGCTAGTCTATTTTTCTTCTTAGTAAAATCCTCTCCCTTCTCTGGATCAAATATATGAAATTGATAGAGAACAGCTGCTGTTCAGTCTGCTGGAGTTTCATAACATGTTATCAAACCCTTTGAACACAGCTGGTAAACAGACGCTCCTCAGAGCATGCATGCCAGCAGCTCTTTGTGCTGAAAAGGTAAGACAATCATCTGGGGGGAATTCTGCTAAAGCTGTACAGATACAGCATCAGAAGCCTTATATGCAGGGTCTGTGTGTTCTGCACATTTGGGATTCAACCAGAGGCTGACATTCACATGTTAGATGGGAGATCTGAACTAGAAGTGAAGTCACCTTCCACAAAGGGATTTACCTGAAATTACAGAACTTTAGCAATGAATCTTTGAACAGGTTTTCTCTCTGAAGTCGCTTTATAAGAAGCATTGGGAAAAGGGCAGTGTACTGCTGGGATATTACTATGTAAACATGGAGTGTGTGATTGCCCCTAAATCCCGAGTACCCAGTGGAGGTGGTCTGTTGATGGGTATAAATCTTGGTTTATATCATTGTCTACCCCTTTGGCTTTCCACCCCATGCAAGTATTACTGCAAAGCAGATAACAGTGATGTCCTACGTGGATTTCTGGAAATACGGCAGCAGTTTTCTAGGCAGAGCAGAAATGTGTTGAATACACTGCTGAAATGGGATGGCAGCTTCTCTCTGGATCCTCTGATCATAAACTGCAAAAACTCCAGTTTCTTTGGCAGCCACTATAGCTGTTTCCAACAGAAACAGTGTGGCTGTCCTTCGTGGCCAAAAAGTAGAAATAGCAGGGCTCTCTGGCAAGGTCCTGGAGCCAACTGGGCTTTCTTGTGGGTACCACCCAAAAACATGAGACTCACAGCGTTGTGAGTGTTGTCAACTCTCTCATTCTGAAACTGAGCAGGCTCTTTAGCTGGGAAGTAAATATACCCAAGAGGTCGATTGCACTGTCAGATGCATTTAACACCTGTGAAAAACCCGTGCTGCTGCTGCTGTGTTGCAAACGTTATGTGACAAGGCTGCTGAACGACTTAGGCAATGATTTGACTGCTCTACCATATTTTCCAGGGTGGTAAACCAGAGAGGAAAGTGTGCATCATTTAAAAGGTGTTGCTGGGACATCTGGTTTTCATACAGATAAAAACAGATGTTATCAAATGACTGCTCAGTAGGCTACACCATATTATTTTGTTCCCAGTTGATTATCTGCCATATCAAAACATCCACAGTCATGCAGGCATTAGGCTCTTGTCTTCAAAGGCAAGAGTAGGAGTGGAAATCTTGATGTATTAAAAAGAACATGCAAAGGGCCAGTAGGATGTACCTTTTGTGTATCAGCCTGTTCAGGCTACTGTTTTACGTACTTGAGTGCATAATTCAGATTGATCAGCCAACTCCGTATTGCAAGATGGCAGATTTGGTCCACTGCTCTTAGCCCCTTGGAGACAGTGAACTGCAACTGCTCTGAAGCAGTACTTAAGGAAAGCAGAGTATAAGTCTGCTTCAGAATGGATATATAACCAAACGTTTTGGGGTACCTCATATGTGTGTTGATCTGGACTGAAATAAAAGATCTTAGTTATTTTCTGGGCAGGAGATTCAACTTCTCAACATAGCTAGGAGATTTCCTGATTTTACTTTTTCTTTTCATTTTTCAGAAACTGAAATAGCTTTTCCAGTTAGTGATGGAAAAGCTTACTTCTAATAAGTTTGCAGCAGGCAGGAAAAATATGGGGAAAGATGCAATATTGTGCAAAAATGTCAGGCTTTGGGTCATATTTGAGTCATATTGGCTTAAGCCAGACTAACTCACAATGTAAATCTAAAATTTAGTGAGTGATCCAGTTGCTGGATTGTACTTTGCTTTCAACGGAAAGGTTAAAGATCTTAATAGTCATAACGCCTCTGCATGTTAAGATTCTGGAGAAATATAAATCACACCAAACAGAAAGTTTTCAGCTTGTCCCACCACATCAGTCTAATTTTCACAGGCACAGAACCAGAGAAACTTGTTTTGCATATGTTCAGAGAAAAAATTTCTTGTTGCTTCAACCTATAGAAACAGAAATCAAAAATCATCAGTGAAAATTTTAAACAGTAGTCAGCTGTAAACCTAATAGTGGGAACAGAAGGAGGAAAATCATGAAGCACTTAGCAAATTAAAGAAAGAAACCAAACGCAGTTTAGATAATATATCACGCTGATGGTAAAACAGCATTAACATCTTCCTTTGTCCAGCTGACAACAGAAGGCAAACAAAGCCTTTCTTCCATCTATTAAATGTTCATTGTTCTTGTAAATGAACAATAGCTATAAGCAGATTGAGGAGGGCTATCAATGCAGCATCAGGTCATGATCACATTTACTGAAGGATGAATAAGAAGTGCCTCCAACCCCTTAGAAGTGTTATAAACATTTAGCAACAGTGGCAGTACTGTGCCAGAATAAATTACTTATGGAAAGCTATGAAGCCCATAAGGTTATATTTTTGCCAGTTTGTGTGTCAGAACAATCAATTAGAGTCTTCAGCCAGATAGGGATTTTTCCTTTAGCTTAAAATGTAACTAAGAGCCAACAATTCATTGCATTTGCATAGGGAAAAGACAGATATATTTTCGGGTTCTGTATGGTTAACATGCATGTCTTGTCAAACTAATTCAGCTATAAGCATACTGCAAATAATGTGCAAATCTCTTCCTTATTTGCTGAGTTACTTAATCTGTTTTTTCTTTTAAACTTACACTTGATCTGGTTTTATACACTTCTTTTACCAACGGATAAAAACCAATTATTTCTGCTTGCCATCTAAAGTCTTTCAGCTAGCAAAACAATTACTTAAACTCTACCTTCTTCTGACATAGCTGTTGACGCAATATGTGGAAATTTACTGCTGCTGCCAAGAGACACGGGGTTCACAGAAAGTACAAATACTGAGAATGCACTTATCAAGATAAGAGGAAGAGAAAAACAGTAGACTACATAGATACTGAAATACGTCTTGTCTCTAAAAGGGAAGAAACCCCCATGTTTCTTGGAGGTGTGAGAATAAGAATTTCTGCCTCCCACAAAGCCTTGAAAAGCATTTATAAAATGCTTAGCTGGGGACAATCACTATTTTCAGTGAAGTCAGTGATAAGCCTGTCTGGATCATCTACCTAGTAACAGAGGTAAGGCAAAGAAAAGATGATCTAAGTTTAGCAATAGTGAGGAAACCCACCTATGTTGGTAAGGAAGGGTGCTGGTATTATGATTTCAGCTCAATGGCTGGAGTCTGGAGTAACTTCACTGAAGTTCCATGGAAAAGGGATTTCCTTCATGGCCTTGGATTTGACCACATGCTTTATCTTCTCATTTCAAACTCATGGAGGCCCTTTTACAACTCCTCTTTTGCACTGACTTGCCCAGTCTCCTTAAGCTGTCCAGGCAAAAAGATTCTGACAGGAAAATATACACAGATTAAGGGTATAAAGCAATTACTTACTTACTGGCTAAAGCACAGCTTAAAAAAAAAAAAAAAACACCAACAAACATAGCTGCGATTTACTGAGCTATTTGGGTAAGCATTAGTGTGTCCACCATCCTGGACAGAGCAGCTTTATTAAAAAAAATGTTAACTACATGCCTAAATATTACATTATTATCACTGAAATGGAGCACATTATTCCCGATGATCTGTTTGGTCACAACCTTCTTTTGGCAACGGCTAATGCAGAAATCACTGCTAGAAAGAGAGGAGATCAAACCTAAAATGCTTATGAAAATGCCTATGAACAACAGCATAACTTTGAACTGAGACAGTCCATTGTTCAACTTATGTGTTTTCTTATTCAAGCACCGCATCTCTGAACTGATCACGGGAAAGGGCAAGCTTCAGGATGGTGTTCATCTGGGTGTTGTGACTATTTTGGTGCTTTGCTTGTCATTTCTGCCCTTCCCTAACACATTTGAATCTAGGGGAAAACAATAACTACTGTGACTTCACTTGTTTAGAAGGTATTTATGTACCTTCTTAATTTCTTAGAATCATAGAACCGTGCAATCATTTAGGTTGAAAAAGACCCTTAAACTCATTGAGTCCAACTGTCAAGTCCAGCAGTAAACCATCCAGCACCCCTAGTGCCACATCTGTACATCTTTTAAATTCCTCCAGGGATGGCGACACCACCATCTCCTTGGGTAGCCTGTTTCAGTGCTTAACAATCCTTGCAGTGAAGATTTTTTTTCTAATATTCAGTCTAAACCTCCCCAGGTGCAACTGGATGTCATCTCCTCATCCTGTTTCTTGTTACATAGGAGAAGAGACCAACCAACACCCATCTTGATCCACCCTCTTTTCAGGTAATTGTAGAGAGTGATAAGGACCCCTGAGCCTCCTGAGCTTCCTGAGCTTTTCCTCTTAGACTTGTGCTCCAGACCCTTCTCCAGCTCTGTTGCCCTTCTCTGGACTCGCTCCAGCCCCTCAATGTCCTTCTTGTAGTGAGGGGCCCAGAACTGGACACAGAACTCATGGTGTGGCCTCACCAGTGCCCAGTACAGGGACACAATCCCTGCCCTGGTCTTGATGGCCACACCATCAGCCAAGGACATCATTGGCCTTCTTGGCCACCTGGGCACACACTGGTTCATGTTCAGCTGGCAGTGACCAGCACTCCCAGGTACTATTCTAACAGGCATGTTTCCAGTCACCCTTCCCTTAGCCTGTAGCTCTGCATGGGGTTGCTGTGACCCAAGCGCAGGACCGGGCACTTCGCCTTGTTTAACTTCACACAATTCTCCTTAGCTCTCCCATTGCTGTTGATGTAGCTATAGAAACCTTTTTTATTGTCTTTTATGGCAGTAGCCAGATTAAGTACTTGCTGGGGTTTGGTTCTTCTAATTTTCTTCCTGCATAACCTCACAACTACAATCCTTGTAGTCCTCCTGAGTTTCCCACACCTTCTTCAAGACTATACTCTTTCCTTTTTTCCTGTGCTCCAGAAAAACCTCTCTGTCTATCCAGGCCAGTCTCCTTCACTGGCTCATCTTTCAGCTCATGGGGACTGCCTGCACCTGTGCCTTTAAGATTTTCTGCTTGGAGAGCATTCAGCATTCTTGGACTCTTTTGCCCTTCAGGATGTCTACCAAGGGACTCTGTCAACCAGGCTCGTGAACAGGCCAACATGTGCCTTCTGGAAGGCCAAGGCAACCATTCTGCTGGCATTCCTCCTTATTTCTCAGAGAATTTTGTCATTGCTGTGCCCAAGGTGGCCTCCAGACATCACTTTATCCACCAGTTCACAGATAGGAGGCTCAGGAACCACCTTCCTTAGTTGTCTCCCTCACAAGCTATGTCAGGAAGTTACCTTTCACACAATCCAGGGACCTTCTGGACTGTTTCTTCTCAGCTGTGTAGTGATTTGAATAGACATCTGCTAAGTTGAAATCTCCCACAAAAACAAATGTTAGTGACTGTGAGACTTCTCCCAGCTGCTTGCAGAATTTATGATACCTAGGCTAGGTTTAGTCAGGACTTGGAAATCTCTGAAAAAGGCAGTTCAGCAATGAAGAAAAAGACCTTCCATGATTTGTCCTGCACACGGCTACAACAGATGGTGTGTACTGTCAGAGTTAGAAAACTCCATATTGTTAACTGTGGAGTTCAAACTGTAGCGACACTCTGATTTGGAAAACTCTTCATAGGTTGCATCAGAAACCTGTGGTTTTATATGTTCAATTTTTGTTTGGGTGAGAAATGCCCAGGAGAAAGTAATAATTTGCATTTCCTGCATCACTCTGGTGACACAGATATAACAGGAGTAAAGGAGTAAGACTCATATGAAATCTGCAAATTTCAGTGTTGGTTGACAGCTCTGTAATCCTTGTCAATATCCTTGATGAACCTTATGGCATTGCAAATTTGTTGATGACATTTGAAGGTGAGAAAGGCTGGAGTTATCAGTTTGATATGTCATTCAGTATTTCAAAATAGTTAAGTAATCTGCCTGTGGATATTTTACTGGGTCACCAAGCTCTGCAAACAGAACTGGCATGATTAAGAGTAGTGGATATCTAATGGGGAAAGCAGATTTTAATCAGAATTTTTTACTGCCAGGGTGTCTGGAGAGTTTTCACTTGCCTGGTTTTTAGTTTCAAGAGGAATAGATACAACAAAGTATTCTCCAGAGTATTGTTGTTTCATGAACATTTCTTGACTGTAAGACTTTCAGAAGCTTATGAAGCAGAGAGTCATGAAGAAAATGGGTTTTAAAGTCAGTTGTCCATCATGGAAATGAGTTTCATAGTTTGTGGGTCCAGAAAACAAATTTTTGCCAAACACTTTTGAAATCTATCTGGGAAGTGTCTCAACACCAAGGACTCTCTCTAATAGAGTGAAAAACACAGACCTGGCACAGTACTGTAATTTGACACACCTACCAGTTGATGGAAAAGGAAAGGGTTCTCAATGTTTTTTTGCATCAAAATCCACAATAGTTATGTCTAACGTGGAGATGCAGTAATTTTTAAATGAGCACTTGAAACTTCTTCTCTCAAATTACTCAGGCAAGAAAAGATATTTGCATTGCCTGGCTCAGACTGCAGCGCAGCCTATCAAAGAAAGAACATCTCCTCAGATTAAATTGTATATGTGTCTCTGTGTGTGTCTGTGTGTCTCTGTGCTTGTATCTTTTCCCCTGAGACATTTAAAAAGCAAATAACAGCTGCACTCCAGCTCTTTAGTCCTGCCGAACTATCAGATCTGTAATCAGTATGCTAGAGACAACAGGTTAGGGGGCTGTTTTTGTGGTTGAAAAAGCCATTGTAGGACCTTACCTTAAATGACAGCTATTTGTCTGAGAAAGGAGAAAATGCAGGATAAGGCTGGGCATATTTTAATTGCTAATCATGTTTTGATGGTCCTGAAGGTTCCCTGTTTGTGATATGTACAGTACTTGTGTGAACTGTGTTGTATTACACACCAGTGAAAAGATGGCCAAACCCTCTTATCAAGACGTGTTCACATTTTGGTGCAGAGTAGGGCATTAGTCCTTAAAACCATATTGTTTAGAGGGTATATCAACATGGCCAGTGTTAGCATGGCAGCCTGGCACACAAATGATGACACCCATCTGCTGCCTGAAGCTGAGGATAAATAACACAATGAAGGTAAGATTAAGCAAGCAGTCAGAGTGATTCACCAACCGGATTAGCAAAACAGAAAATTCCATGAGGCTTTGCATGACCTCCCACAGACCTTTGTTTTCCATGGAGCTGAGAGTGCATAATTTCCAGTGGACAGTGCAAAACAATGCAATGTAGCTTCATAGAGTGAGGGGCAGTCTGAGACATAACCCCACTGCTGCCTGTGGTCAGTAGGGCCCATCCCTTAGTCACACCCCACTTCTGCTTTTAGGCAGAAGGGAGGATTGGAGGCTGCAGAAAGAAAGATTTTGGATTGCACGCTGGTTGCAAGTGAAGCCCCTCTGCCAGGGATTTCAAGTTCTAGTTTGACTTAATTGTGCATGCGTGTTTTTCCTCCCTCTGAATTTTAATGCTTTGGTTTGAGTTCAGCCAAATCTGGGAAAACAGAGCAACCTTGACATTAACTGTGTTTCATGAAGAAGGTTCTCTGGGCAGAGAGAGGGAACACTATTAATGCCTTCACTAACTGAACTGCTCTAGCAAGAGTCGTGGACATCGAGAAGGGGAGAATCCAATCAATGAATCTCAATCCATAAGAAAGTGTATGGGAATGGCTCTTTACCATCTGAACTTGCCTCTCACATTCCAAGCTGAAATGGTGGCTGGATGATCAAGATCCATGGCAGAGAAAAGAGCATGAAGAAGTGGAAGAAAAGGAAAAGACAATACACAGAGAACAGCCAGTGGGAATTATGAATTTCTAGACCTTGTAAAATCAGGAAAACAATGAGAGCCAGAAGTGTATCAGTATTCAGATCTTACAGACTTTAGCATAGCTAGAGATTAAAAAAGAAAAAGCAGACAAATGTTGCTTTCATTATTTCATGAGGTAGATGAGAGGTGAGAAGTGAATAAAACATGATTGCCAGTAATAACAAAGTCATTGGAACAACTGATAAGGTAATTTCATGTTAACTGTGACCCAAGAAAAACTAAGCCTTAAAATGAGACTGGTTTACTTTACCTGTGGCCAAGAACTAGAGGGGCAACCAAAGCACATTTCAGAGCAGGGATATCTGATATTTTCATGTAACCTTGGAAGGATTTTAAAATTCCTTAGCTGAACGACAGGATCATTTGTTGTACTTGTGACTTCAGCATGCAGGAATTATTCTTGTGAAAAACAGATACACTCTCCAGAAATGCTTTTGAAAAGTGGGGACAAAATCTGGGGAAAGGATTAAATTCATGGCAGGCACTTGAGCAGAGAAGGCAACAAGCACTACAAGAAATCTAGGAATGGGGCCAGAGGGAGTCTTACTCTTCTGTTGCAGAACCACTGCTCAGAGCAAAAAAAAAAAAAAAAAAAAAGAAAAAAAAGAGAATACTTAGGGTGCAAGAAGGCGGGAAGTGAAAGACATCATAGGTACTCTTTTCTGATGAGAAGCAAAAAAGTAAAAAGGAAAAAGACAATACACACAGGGTGTAGATCACAGGGTGTAGATATATACTGCAGGAGGGCACATGCAGCATGACTGGAGATACTCTTTGTGCCTCCACTGGAGCAGGTTATCTTCTGTCAGGTTAGAAGCTGGTAGCTGGACATTTTTTCTTTCTTTCTTTCTTTCTGTCTGTCTGTCTGTCTGTCTGTCTTTCTGTCATTCTGTCGTTCTTTCCTTCTTTCTTTCTTTCCTTCTTTCCTTCTTTCTTTCCTTCTTTCCTTCTTTCCTTCCTTCTTTCCTTCTTTCTTTCCTTCTTTCCTTCTTTTCCTTCTTTTCCTTCTTTTCCTTCTTTCCTTCTTTCTTTCCTTCTTTTCTTTCTTTCCTTCTTTTCTTTCTTTCCTTCTTTCTTTCCTTTCCTTCTTTCCTTCTTTTCCTTCTTTTCCCTCTTTTCCTTCTTTCCTTTTACTTTGGCTTTCCTAGATCACAATAAGATGTGTTTTTTTTACCCAAACCTCTCAATACACAAAAGGATTTTCTGTTTTAAGCCACTTACCGAAAACTGTAATATCCCATGCAGATTTCACTCTGAGGTGCTGATGCAAAATTTACTAAAATGAATAGACATATCTTGTCCACACTATGTTTTGGGTTAATATGGTATGTCTATAGTGTCAGCCATGAACAGGTGTGATCTTGTTCTCAAGTTCGTAGCCGTATCTAACACACACGGTAGACACAAAAATATTAACTCAAGCATATATCCCTCTGTGGACAGAGGATCTAAATCTTGTCTAGTGAGTTTTACAGCACCAGGGTTCTGGCCTCTGTATGGTAATGCAAATATCTTTAAATCTGCTTCTTGCACTGTCTTGAGCATAGCTTTACCCTAGGTAACATTCTCACAATTTCCAGCTTTCCAAGACTGTTCCCAAATTGCAGTTTTGGATGTTGATAAGAAGACTTATGTGGTTGATAAGAAGACTTTACGTGGTTTAACAAGTATATTGCTGGACTGTACTAGCCTGCATCAGGAGCAGAGAATAACACTTGGCTCTGCTCGGTTTCCTAGTAAAGATACAGGCTGAAAGAGAAAGGTCAGTCATGGTGACCTTGCATGTTAGCATTTGACCCTGCAGGTCAGCCTCAGATGAGCTGTCTCACTAAACCCCTGTCCAGATGGAGGTAGTACTAGATCAGGTACTTCTGTACACTGTGTAGAAGCTCTAAACAGAGCAGCAGCCAGCACACAAGCTCCTGAAGGCTTTCAAGGGCAGACAGAGAGACATGATGGTTACCTCTCCACACCTCACACCATGAAAGTACATGGAGGAAAAAGAAAATTACTAACCATCCTGGCTGTACAGAGAAAACAAATACATTTTTGCCTCTCTGGTTTTTCTCAAGGAGTTAATTCTGCCACTGAACTTAGTGCAGTGGTGACACCTTGCCTGGGAACCCCCAGGCAGTATCTGTGCTCCTCAGAGGGCTGACCCAGGATATGGCTCAGCCAAAGTGTGCTATTCCAATAACAAAAACCAAACCCTGTGTTTGAAAAGAGATGCTTCTTCCAAGTGCTGGAGAGGACAGTTGATATTTGTGAGCTTAAAAAACACATCAACTTGACATGAGGCCTGTGAAAAATAATCTTTTTTTTTCTTGAAAACAATCTTTTGATTCTGTTGATTAGATGAAATACATTTCCCATATTTTGAAGTTACCTTTTTGGTTTGTTTTCAAAGATGAAATGTTTTTCTAAAAGAACTGTAAACAGAGTGCTAAAGTTATTTTTTAAAAATTAAATTATCTTGGAATTGTTTATAAACCTCCTCCAAACCATCATAGAATTGAAATAAGGATAGTAATGCACTCAGTGGATATTGGATCACTAAGCCTAGATCATCCAAGAGTGCAGTGATCTGTGAGCTGATTTTTCTTTACTTTTCTCTGTTAGAGGCTCTCCAAAAATGGCTCCAACCTTTTCCAGATATGAATGGCATGCACTTTATTTTCTTTGTACTGTTTTCTCCATTCATTTCAATGTTTTATCAAGTCTTTACAGTCAAATAATTAAGATTTGTTAAAAATAGCTACCTCCACAACAAAACATTTCAAATGTATGTGGCACTGCTCACTTGGCTTGTACTTCTGTGAGTTTTAGAAACTGCTTTTTGCAAACGGCATGTTTTTTGTGTTGGGAAAGATCAATGCAATTGGTCACACATGAAAAGGCCTTTTAAATTCATTGTCTCCAATTATAATAGCAATTGTGGAGAAAGGTGTCTTTTTGCATGGAAATTTATCCAGTAGACATTCGCAAAGAATCTATTCATGCACTTTTGTACCTCTGCTGAAAACATTCTTTGAGTCAAAGGAGTCCTTGAAAAACTGGGCTGGTAGCTCAGAAGCAAATTTTCAAGTTATAAAAGCACAAAGCCTTCTGGTGAGTGATGGTGTTTGACTGATCCTTCTGTATGTAAAGTCTGAGCTTCAGATAAAGATAATAATAATTAGTTTTTCCAAATGTAAGCTTCAGAGCATGAGCAGAGTTCCTGAGAAAACTTATAACATCATTCTCTTGGTATTTTGGCAGCTGTCTTCCATTTCTTATAGTGGAAGTAATTTTACATATGAGAAGAAGCAACACTAGTGCTTCCAGAAAAGGAAACGAGACATCTCAATTCAAAGTTCATTTGCCTCCTCCATGAAAAATTAAATAGCATCCTTTCGCCTCTGCTGTGCTTCCAAGAAGCATGACCTGAAGACTCCAGCCCAGAACCACAATGTAAAATGTCATAATTGTCAACATTACTGTGGTGTTATATCCATGGAGGACACAGTTCTTCTGCATCTTTCTTTTGAAAGATCTTGGTTTTCCCGCCAGCCTGGAATATTTGGGCTTGTATATAGGCAATGGAATTGAAGATAGGACTTCCCTGGGTACTCAGCTAGGTGTCACATTGGAGGTTTTAAAACTTAAAACATATTTGGACTTTCAGGCTACTGCATACTGCTGCATTATAATAATAAAATCAATTTGAGTAAATTGATGTACATCCCCAAATTGCTAACAGTATTTTCTGTTTCTAGGGAAACTTTGAAACATGGGAATAAAAGCAGTTATAATTAGAGGAAAAAAAAGAAAAAAAATATTTTAGCTTTGTTTTATTATTTAGTCAGTATAAAATGGAAAGTGCTGGGCATTTGTAAACAGCACTGTCTATAATTATGCTATTAGATAATCCTCTTGTGGAACAGCAGTACTTTTTATGGAGATGTGCTAGTGACTCTTTATGTTATCTTCAGTTCTAGAAATAAGGTATAGTTTGTTTCACTGAAAAGGCTCCTTTAATAGAAAAATCTACCTTTTATATCTGGTTTATCAGGTAAACACACATGTTGTTTCAGGTGACAGCTGAAAAACCACAGTGCACTGTAATGAAACCAAGTGCGTTCAATAAAGGCCCTAAATTCCTGGCAGGGAGACAAACTGTTCAGGATTTTCAATAAGACACTAATGGAGATCTGGTAGTGCTTTTTAAAAATTTTATTCTCCTTTAATGTCATTATAAAACCATTTCATAGACTGCATAAATGTTCCTTATTGTTTTACTTTATTGCCAGTGTCTAAGTAATAGTCCTACTTTCAGTAAACACTATGCAGTTCTGTAGCTCTGTGCCAGTGTTGCCTCATTGTTCTGATGAAAAAATATTTTTTATATAATGTAGGTCAAAGAAATATTCAGTTGTGAATGTTTAGTGGCTGCTAGTAGAAGATAAGAAAAGGAAATCCATACTGTCATCCATACTGTCATCTTGCTTTTAATTTTCCACTCAGATTTACAAAAGCTTGACAAAGAATTGTAGAAGGGAAAACCAACTTAAATACCCACAAAAGTAAAAAAAAAAAAAAAAAAGTGGGGGTTTTTGTTGGTGTTTTTTTTTGGTTTTGTTGTTTTGTTTATTGGGGTTTTTTTTCCAAACAAAAAGGAATACACAACAGTAAGTTTAAGAGGAGATAAAAATGAAGTTTTAGGATCATGCCTTTCTCATCTTGAGGCTTCCTTGATTAGTTTAGGTGTCCCTCAGGCTTTGGTTGCTTGCCACTGTTTCCTGGTAGCTGTCATCTAGGTCAGAATTCATCTGAACTGTCCTCTCACAGTCATAGGTGACAATATTCAGCACTGTCCTGTTTTTTCACTTGCTTTTGAATGTGAATGATGCTACAGCCAACTAATGGTATGGAACTGAATTATTTGGAATCAGCAATATTTAAAGTTGCACTTGATAAGACTGTGAAATAAAAGTCAACTATGATTTTTAGTGTGCAGAGAAACTTCTGTGTAACTCAACTCTTCACAGAAAAAAAACCAGCATAATTGAGTGTATAATTGAAACCTTGTCAGAGGTTTAACAAAAACAAGGTAAATTAGCATTAAATTAAAAACTAGATGAAGCTTGTAAGAAAAATAGATATGTCCATTAAGGTTCTTTTTCCTTTAATTCAAAACATGGAATTGACAATCTGAAGGTTTGGGATTTGATTTATCTGTAGCACTTAATATCTGTTCACTTGTATCACCATTGAAATGAAAGGTAAACACTGCAGAGAGCAGATAGGTTAACATTGAGTGGGTTTTTTATTGGCTTCACAGGTTTTTATTAGCAGAGTTCTTTTGATTTCTCTAAGAAAAGAGAAAAAATAGTAAATATTCCTTCCCAGGAACTATGAAAAACACCTTCCTTACTTGCCATCTTCATAGATTAATTTTGCAATTTAGATTTAGCTTCAGCATCTATGTAATTGGATCAGATTGAGATGAAACTGCTTTAACATCTGTACAGAACTACATTACTTTATGATTTCATCCTGATTTTTTTTACCTAAATGTTTATTATTTTCAGGTTTTCTTCCAATAAAATTATCATTCTTTTATGATTGTTTTTGTCATTAAGCTTCTTCAGTACTTAATTGTGTGTGTGGTTATTTGATGAAATCATTTGGATGCAACACAAAGGCCAGTAAGACAATCACTAAGAGAATATTGCTGAAGACATAATATTCTTTTTCATTCACTGCAGCTAGATTCCTTGATCCAGTGTTTCTTGCCACATAGGAAGCTATTCAAATGTACAGATTGCAGATTTGCTTATGGCAAGGTCTTTTAGATATGCATTTAGTACAACTCCCCTTAAACAACTTAATGAGTCAAGGCAGCCAGGAAAAAGAATAGCAAAGGAAAAAGGAAAAAGAATTGCTGACATTTAAACTGAGCAAAACCACATTCACTGCTCACAGTGGAGAAATATTTCATGGCCATGAAGACAAGATTCATTTGAAAGGATAGACTTTGTCACTGCAATTTAAAGCTTTTTGCCCTGCATAAGAAATAGTTTTGCCATCTCCAACCTACAGTTGCTCTTCTGCCCTTCTTCTCCTTCATACTGGAAAACTGGCTGTCAGCCTCTTCTCCCCAGAGTGTCAATTAGTTTGGAATTGATTTTTACACTTCTGTGACAGGTGTAACAACTCGGGCAAAGATGACGATGGCATTCTAATTTGCTTTAATGAATAAGGATTCAGCAGAATTCACGTAACCACGGAGCCTGTTATTTTGCATCACTCAATTGTCTGACTTTTTCAATACTCTATTCTTCTCATCCTGTAGCATTTTGTTTTCTAAACTGACAGTTCATTCAACTTGCACATGCAGGTTGAATTTGGGTAGAATCTAACTTGCTGCTTCTAATTAGTTTTTAATTTCACCAGTCTAATGAGAGGCCCACTGCGGAAAGAGGATGTCTTGAAAGATTTAATTCCATTTGAGACTGACTAGGACAGAGTCAATGCCTGACAGTTTTTCATTGTTTATCCTCAAATCTTACTCTTCATGTGTATGTTGTTGGCACTACCTTCTCAAGTCATGCTCAGCAGCAGTAGTAATTCTGGACCTTTAAAAGTGTAATATGTGAGCACTGTGACCAACAAAATATTATTAAAATATTTTTCCTTTCCATATTTCCCATTGGTGAGATTGACTTTCCTTGACATGAACTGTTAACAATGTAAGAACTATACTGCTTGAGAAGAGGTTTAGATCTTGCCACTGAAGGAGAAAGATTGATTCAATTTATGTTGCATGAGGCCTGCGAGAGCTTTTTTACAAACCAGAGTTGGTGTAATTAGCACAGCTGTTATTCTCACCATGTATGAGTTCTCTCTGCTGATCTTAGGTGATGTCCTCGCGCTCAGCGCCATGCAGATGGAACTGCCATGGCAGCAAAAGGCACGTGGGCTACCAGTGCTATGCACAAGCTTCCACTACATTTCTGTCCCTTGGGAGGTGAATGGTTTTATGGGGACCTCAGCTGCTCTCTCAATTGGCAAGACAATCACCACTTATAACCCTACGGTTTCATTTTAAGATAGCCAAGGAAAACATCTGAAAACATCCTAAATTAAGCTGCAGCAGCTTTAGCAATGAAAAGAGCAAAAGTAAACCAATTTTAGCAATTAGCAATCCATGTCTGTATAGATAAATTGGGGTTTGACATATGCAATATTTAAACACAATGACAATATGAGAGCACAAGATGCACACAGAGTAAATTTGATAAACATACAGGAAATTTTCATCGCAGAACTTCACACAAAATACAATCGTACTGAGTGCAACAGCTCACACAAACAGACCAGTATTTGTCCTTCTGATGTATATAAAAGTCTCTCTCTTCATCATTCTAATGGATAATATTTTTGGGGTGGGATTCCAAACTTATTTCTTTCTTAAATTTGCAGGATCAACAATTTGATAAATATTAACACCAATGTGGAACATTACACCTACAGTTAAATCACTGAATGTAAAACCCAGACACTTCAACACAAACCGGGGATATTTTTATGTTCTGTAATGCTTTTTTTCTTCCCACATTACAAACCCTCTGAGGAATGTTACATGTTCCAAACTGCCGATGTTTCCCTTTTCATTTACTGGCTGTTTATAGCTTTTAACTCTATTCATGATTTTGTTTTGATGTAGTAGTTCTTCTGCAATGATTTTTTTTCAATTTTCATGCAGTCATGAGAGGAATCCAAACATGGTCAGGGTGTTTTATTTCTAAGTGTACTTTTAATTGCAGGCTATTTCTGTGCCTGAATATATTCAGTGCGGGCACACCCTGTTGTTGGGTTGCTACCAATTCCATCATCTCTTCAAAAGAAAGCAGCATTTGTTTGCCTGTTGGACCAGACTAAGCTGAGCACGACCATAACTAAAAAGAAAGATGTTTCAAAGGGTGGTTCCCATTTGAAAAATACCCAAAAAGATACTGGAGAAGACAGCATCCCTCCTGTCTATGACTATGGCTAAAAATACTATCCAGAACGAAAAGAAATTACTTGTCAATTTGACTATAGAAGAATGAAAATGGTTGCAGATTTTAAGAGTGCAGGGAATATTATTTCCTACATAATGTGATTTTTCTCAAAAATGGAAAATTTTCCCAATTGTAGAATTTTTATCTACCAAGTATACAGTATGTTGGCAGCTTTGCCAGCCTGTGTATTGACCGTGTCTGTAGTGTAGGGCTGGCCAGGCTTAGTTGCTGGCTTGCTGCTTTCCATATTGTGGAACTGCTGAGCAGACTTTCAGCCCATAACAAAAACTACTTTCAAGTAATCCCTTGGCTTGTTATGGGGGATAAAACAGGCCAGGGTGGTCTCCTGTTGGAAGTTTGGAGGCCACTGGAAGGAGGAATACTTTTATCTGTTTGGAGAGGAAGCAGACTTATTGCTGTCAGAGCTAGAGAATGGGACTCATACATATTTACTAAAAAAGACTTAGTTCAGGTTTGGACAATGCTGTGTAAATAAGAAACACATTAGTCTCTACTGCGATGTGGAAAAGTTGGACAGATTTACAGATGTAAAATGTGGAAGAGATCCTGTAGCCTCAGTTTGTCTCTCTTCAATAAGTTTTGTGTCTAGACTACTCAGCTTTTTCATGTGGCAGTGACACCCAAAGGAAAACTCATCCTAATATGCTTACCAAATGCTCAACAAAGTAAAGTCTGAGTGCATGAGGCATACACTTAGTCTGCTACATCAGACTGTAGATACATTCAGGGTTTTTTATGAATTTGAGAGCGAAAATACAATGAGCATCAGAGAAAACCACTGACTGTAAACTTCAAAAATCCAGAGCTGGAATGATAAAGTTTGACAAATTAAAAGAAAAGTAAATAATGGGCTTATCCTTTGAAGTCCATATTTAAAAGTAAAAATCCTCAGAGTTCTCAGAGGTTTAAAAACTCACCACCATTTTCTTGTTCGACACATGACACTGAGTCCTGAAAGCTGACTTTCCTACTGTCTAGATAAAAACTAAATCTTTTGAAAATTTGGCAACATGAAGGTACAATCCAATGATTGATGACATGGAACCAATGAGTGGTACAGATGAGAAAAACTAACAGCAGGTCTGAATATTCATTTTTCCAAGAAAACTCGTTTCTGAGTTTGTGCAGGAGAGAGGGTTCTGTATTTGTTTCATTTTTTTAATGTATTGTGTAACTTGTGCTGTTTTGGTTTTTTTGTCTTCTGGTAAGCATGTTAAGGAGATCTGCTTTCATCCATCAGTTTTCACTGTGCTGTACAAATGGAAGTATCAGGAGGTAAAGCTGACACAGGGAATTCATAGACTCCTTAACCTTAAAATCACATCTGGTTGCTGGCTTAAAATGGCAATGTTATCTGTTAAAAGCCTTTTGCTTTCTGGATTTTTTTATTTACAAAGAAATGTAAAAATCCTTGGCACTGACTGCTGAGACTAGAGTCGGTGGTTGGCCATTATTGCTGGAAAACAAGCTATTTCCCCATTTTGAACAAGCCAATTTGCCAAAAATATTTTCAAGAGGAAATGTATTCAGAGTAGATGTTAGAGGATCTTGTCAGGACTTCAAAAGTTTAGGAGTACCTTTCCAGGGGGGTATCTCAGAAGTGATGTCGTCAAAATCATCTGTTAACGGACTTTTCACTTCTGAAATCAGGATTATTTTTGGATGAGTTCTTTATCTAGAAAGGAGAAACTACATTGTGCTCAGCTTCGACTCCTCTAATCATATTGATTTATTGTCTCAGTATGTTATCCCTATAGTTAAATGTCTTCCTTATGAATCACTTCCATGCATCTCTGAGATATCACTTGGAAGGACTGCAAGCTACTGTTTTCACTCCATTAGATCAGACTGTGAGCAATGGGATGATCTCTTACCTATAAAAATGGGTAATTAATGGATATGGATAATTATTTCAATTGGTAAAGGAAAATATTATTAAAAATTTATAGCATTCTGGTCTTCTCTGGTTTTTAGCTAGGATAATTTTTACACTTGTGAATTGAAGGCAAAGAAAACCACTTTTATGACTTCTCAAAACCATATATATTTTGTAAAGACATAAAAATCTTCCGCAGATATAAATCAATCAAAAATGAGGCAGGAGAACTTTATCTGCTGAACTTTGAATCTTCTCCTGCTCTACAATTCTCTGCAGTGAAAATCTTGAAAAAATTTCACATGTTATCAATGTCATATGTTATTTCAAACAACAATGTATGGAAACAAGAGGGGGCAGCAAATTACTCTTCATAAAGAAAAAAATAATTCTTGAATGGTTGAACTTCTGTGAAGAAAGCAAACAGAAGGAAGTAGTGCTATGGATGAAAACGAGCAACTGTTTCTTTCAGTACTGTCATCACACTGTACAGCTTTTTGTACAAACTCTAGCTTTGTGTTGCTGGCACTTGCATGCATGGTCCAAATCAGCATTTGCTAATTCTACATAAAATCATGTCAACAAATTAGAATAAAATGGACTGCAAAGAACTCTCATTTTAGATGCAGAATCTTATAAACCTGCTCCTAAGAAAAGTATTTGCCATCTCTCGCCCCATCCCAGGCATTCCTTATGTTTAGCTGGCACTCTGTGCAGCTACTTGCTCAGGAGCGTCAGACTGTTGGTAGCTTTTCCTAATTTGTGGTTAGAATGCGAAGACAACTGAAATGCTGTTCTAATTACTTTCTCTTATGAGTTGTATGAAAAAAGGCTTTTGTCTGCTGTTCTGAGTAAATAAAGTCCGAAACCCAGCTCTTTGTAACACATTTATAGTTATTTTCATGTTGGTAAAGAAGATCATCGGAAGACTTAAAAATAAATCCTAAGCTTTGCTTTGTGCTTTTCCTAACAGATTGAATGCCAATATATTAATTACAATAAATGGTGGATTAATGATGCGAGAACTTTGTAGTGTAGAAGATCTGGTAAAATACTTTTGGACGTATTTATTGGAGAATATATAGTGTGGTTTTGATTTCAGAAATACCTTCTCTAAAGAGAAAATTACATATTCAGAAAATAAAACAGGAAGCATAAGGGTTTGGTTTGTTTTATTAATAATAAATTCTACCATATCATGGCTGGGGGTTATGGGTCTGGGAAAAAAGTAGACTTTTGAGTATCACAGAAAGGATACTGGTTTTAACATACTGTCTTTGAAATGGTATTTGGAAGTGGGTTTTTTTCCTGCTTGAATTGAAGTACAAGTCTTTGATTACCACCAGGGAAGATGCAAGCCAGACCTGTAGCAGCTTCCTCTGAAAGTGTTGCTTTTTATATCTCCTGTACTTGCAGTCTATATTCAGCTCATCACTTTTGCTTTAAAACCATATTTTGCTTTGTGATGAGTAAAGATATCACTCCTGGTGTGAGTTAATACATAGAACTCCACCATGTGAAAGTCTTATCTGGAGAATGAGTGTATAGAGCCAAAAACAGTATTAGAGCAGAGAAGTAGGAATTTGCCAGCAAGGACTGCCAGCTGTTTCAAATGGCAGAATACATTAGATCATATTCTTTCATATACACTCATTTTTCTTACTCTATTAAATAACGTTAACCAGGAATGTCATCAACCATTTGTATAAGAACCGCACTAAGAGAGAGAACTGATACTGATGGTCTTATTGGAGCAAAATAAGGAATGTTAAGGAAACAGCTCAGCAGAAAGCTTTTCTGCTAATAAGGGAGACTTCTTGGGTGGATGGAAGCAGTGAGAATTTGGAACACATCACCTTTAAAAAAACCTCACAGGGACATAATATTTATCATGCAGAAAATAGAATCTGTAAACTCCAAAAGGGATAGGTAGCATAGCAATACATTATGCAGAGATTCTATAATGAGCTCATGAAGCAGGCTACGTGAACTGGAGATGTGCTAAGCAACAAGGGAAGAAACGCCAGCCTTTAAGGCATTGTAAGGTCAGTAAATTAATGGAAGGAGTTTTATTCAGTGGTATTGCTATGCTGCAGACCACCAATATCAAGTGTTTGTTCTCTTCCTGTAGCCCTTCTCATGAGCAAGATGCCCCCCTTTCTCTGACAGCATTACCTCTTGCCATCAACGAGGCAATACTTCTGATTGCACAGCACTCTTTATTCATTAACCAGAAAATTGTCAGTACTTTTAATAAAAATATTTTGTCCTTCTCCTAAGCATTGCTGCTTTTGTTTATGCTAACATGGATAAGGTGAACTAGTTTTGCTCCCACCACAGCCTTGTCCAAAGGGCACCATGGCATAGGAATACTTGAACTGGTTAACTGCACCAGGGGAGGGGAAATAACGAGATAAAACTTCTCCGCTCACTGGGACAACAGTGAACTGAAACTTCTGCTTAATGGAATGCTTGTGGATCATGACCTCACCTCAAGCCTACAGGCATGAATTGAAGCAGACAGTGTCCCTGACAAGCAAATACAAATGATTGATTACGTTTACTGAAAGTCTGCTCTTCATGTCTCCTTTAAAGGGTGATACTTTCACCTCTTTTGCTATCCTGTGCTACTATTAGCATTTCTCTCTGAGTATGTCCTTCAGATCATCAGCTATTCGTTACCAACTCTTCAGCCATCCCCTAATCTACTCTGCCACCTTCTGTATTTCATTCTCGAAGCTCACTGACATCTTTGTTCTTTGTGCCAAATGACAGCTTTGGAAAAATCAAAAGCACTGACAAAATACTCAGCTTGATCTCAATTTTGACACTGGAATGAATTTTCAGCCAGCCAGTGTAAGAAAGAGCCATTTTTTTTAGACTGAAACCTATTCAGATGCTGTAATTATTTCAAACTGTTTAATACAGATAGAACCTACAGAGAGTTGGATTGCTTAGCATGGTTTTACCTAGCAGGCAAATTGCATATTTTTTCCAAATATAAGTGTTTACAGTTCTTGGTTGGTTTCTGGGTTTGTTTGGGTATGGTTTTCTGCTGATATGTATATCTCAGAAAAAAAGTAAGATCTCTCACAATAGAAAGCACTTTTTCTTTTCCTCATTCGTGGCATATTACATTTAGAATATTGCTTATCATTTTTTTCTTGATATTTTCAACAGATTCCTGTTCTTTAAAGACTCAAGCTAACGATCAGGCTTTGGTGTATGAATTTCAGCCAGTATCCTTAATGCAGATATTAGTTAGAAGCAAATAGATATTGGCTTTCCCAGCTTCTTATCAGCTTCTTCTAGCAGTAGGATTTACACTATAAGCACCAGTAAGGAACTAGGGGGCACTAATAAATCTGGCCCAATTTAATTTTTTTAACTTTTCAAATCTCTTTCTTACTAATTTTAGTTTCACCAACACTGATATTTGTCACTCCATGACACTGTTTAACATTTGCATATTTATTCTGTTAAGATTGTTAGGGTTTAACTTTCTCTTAAGTTCTAATTTCCAAGTACTCTTTTAATAATTAATGTACTATTCCAAGAAAGCAACCCTTGGGATGCTGAGTTATCCATATGTGACTCATATTGTACTTATGCATTGTTGATTTAAAAATATAATTTATTTAATCATATAATCAGAATATGGTGTTATGATCCCTTTGTTTATCTGGTCTCTTTATCCAAAATAATTACGAATTTTCTAGTTCATTACGTTTATATACCATTTTCATGATTCTTTTTCAGAGTCTAGAATTAATTCAAGTGTTTTGCAGAATCAGAAATCTAGAGGCAATAATACAAGTGAAAGATTGAGGGATTTTGGACATTCTCAAGTGCAACATTAACATAAAAATCTATTTTTTGCAGGTTTACGGACTCATGGAGCCATGGTTCCTCACTGAATTTTTTGCAGTATTCAATATAAAATGCTGCATATACCCTTGCTATCAAATATATTATTGGGGTTTGTTTTTCAGCCTGATAAAACTGTGGACAAGAATTCAAAGGAAGAGGGCATTTCTATTTACATACAGCTATTCTATATCCAGATAAATACCAAAAGCAGAAATGCTTTGTTATAAAAAAAAAAATACTGTGTGTTTTGCCATTAAGTTTTCATATGCTGGCAAACTGTCTATCAGGGGGGATAGCTATCCAAATATCTGGCCAACAAGATTTCTCTTTGTGATAAGTTTTTTAGCATTAAACTAGAAAAATCTCTGGTTTTTGCTTAAAGCTCTCAGCAACTGAGACTGTCATTCTCCAGCTTGTCTAGAGTGGAGGAAAAAGAAAAGGAAGGAGACCAGAAGAAGGGAATTAATATTCTGTGATTCTGTAATATTATTCAGGAAGAAAGCAAAGGATATGTATTTGGCAACTTCTGCTGTCGGTTACCATATTCTGTGAAGAGTACAACCTTAAAGTTATAATATGCAATGAAGTAGTAATAAAGAACAGAAATATTCACCTAGGACAAAATGTGTCCTAGAGAAGTGGTCTGTTGCAATGGATTGACCCAGACTGGACACTAGGTGCCCAACAAAGCCACTTTATCACTCGTGTCCATTTTCAGCACGGACTTCAGTAGCTCCCTTTCCCACATAATGCTTTACTTCATTCCCAGTGTAGTTGGGAATAATTGTATCCCAAAGGAATCATACCTGTCCAAAAAATGTACACCTGCATCACAAGAAAAGGTATTTGTGGACTGTGTCTGCATAAACTGCATAAGCTTGCAATTGATGACATCTTCTAGTTCTCCATGTTTCTAATACAGACCTAAGCCAATCAATTCAACTTCCCATGTCTTGTCCAGTTTTAGATGCCTCTAATATCTTGCTTTTTGTCACTTCCCCAGCAGGCTGTTTAATAGTCTTGCTATCAAAAAGATTTTCCTAATATTTATTGGAAGTTTTTTTTAATGTCTTCTCATTATACCTAATAGTGAACTTTTGTACCAGTTTTTATGACTTAATGTGTTCTTCCTTTCCCACATTTGGTGCATACAAGTATTAAGTAACTTGCATTAAATAATTAAATTCAGCAAGTAGATATCTTCTCTGGATGCTTATATATCAAATCCTTCTTCTCTGGATTTTTTGTTGTCATATTCATGAATTGCACAATTGTTATGGGCTCATTGTGAACAACTCACTGAAAGCATCCAGGATTCAATTTGAGATACAAAACCCAGGAATCAGAAATTCAGGGACTTTTCTTTCTTAGGATGACATGAATCACATGATATTAACTTGCACTCAATCCTTGAATAATTAAACCAAGAGTAATCATGATGCAATTTTATCTACTCAGGTGGACAAAATTAGAACGCACTGCCCGTGCATGCTTTGAAAGTCATGCCCAATCAACACCAAATGAGTAAGCCCAATAAGAAATAAACATGAAAGGCACCACATCTACAGATTTTTTTTAATCTTTTTTTTTGCTGGAAGCTGAGGCTGTGTATTTCCTTTGACTATTTCTAATCTTTTCTGTACTTCAGGCATTGCTTAGCAGAGTTACAACCATATTCAGACATTTTATTAATCCATAAGATGATGCAGTATTTAAATACCTTTTATTGGTTTTCTCAGCCTCAGATGTGTTCTTTATTCTGAATTGTCTGAAGGGGAATTAGAACTGTGATAGTTAAGTATATCTACTTTCTTGCTTCTTGATCAAGACTTTCTTAGAGGAGCTCTCTAGAGCATCAACAAATCTGCTTAACTAAATATATGATTTAAAGGGCTAGATAAAAGGCACAAAACTTGTGTGTGTGTGCTTCCCCAATTATTTCAATTTAGTTTACTCCAGCTTGGAAAGTAATTGAAGGAAACTGAATTGTAGTGGGATATTTTAACACTGAAAAGTATTTTACACAAGGAATTAATAGAATTTTATTCATTCATTTTAAAATTAATTTTTAATTTTCTGCAGCTTTTCTGAGAATTTCTAGACTAGAAGTCCTAGTCTCTGTTTTGCCTCACTAGAAAACCTGTCATATAGAAGTTCTCTTTTTTATCTCTATTTTCAAAAAAAAACCAAAAAACAACGCCCCCCCAAAAAAACCCAAAAAAAAAAAAAACCACTAAAAAAAAACCTCCCCAAAAACTGAACAGAGCAAATAGTATTCATTACTCTCTACAAAATTACACATTATCCTTCTCCCAGCACCCTTTTCCTTACTCATTAATGAAGCAAGCTCCCTCTTCTTGACTAGACCACCCAGGTCTTGTATGAGTGGGATTCCCAGAAATGAAGCTACGATCCCAAGCACAGGGAAGCCCTGAGTGGATGTGCAGTGCCTTTAACTCTCTAGGACAGCCAGGAAGCTGGGAACATCTCAAAATTTTGATTCCACATTATTTAATCAGCTAGCTCTCACTCTCTGGTTCTCTGCCCCTTCAAACAGGGCCAGCTGGTGATGATGAATCATTTCAATGGCATAAGAGCTGCAACAAATATGGGAGCAGTGCCCACAAAGCAAATTCAGAAAGAGGAAAATGATATGAAAATGGCACAGATTGGGAAACTTGACCATTGAATGACTTTAGGAAAAAAGAACACAGCAGGAAGAACATGACTTCACCAGTAAGTAGAACATTAGCACAAGATGAATGACTCAGAATCATAGAACAGATTCATAGAATGGTTTTGATTGAAAGGGACTTTAAAGTTCATCTGTTTCCAACCCCTCTGCCACGGGCAGGGACACCTTTCACTAGATCAGGTTGCCCAGAGCTCCATCCAGCCTGACCTCTGGGGGATGAATACATCCCTCACAAATCCCCAACATTGCCAGTTGCCCTGACCCAGGTGCAGCACCTTGGTCTAATTAAATGTAATGAGATTCCCATGAGTCCATTTCTCTTGAGTTTGTCCTGGACTCTCTGGATGCCATTCCATCCTTCAGGTATGGCAGCTGCACATAATTCTGATTAAACAATAGGAAAAAGAAGGGGGCTATTTAAAAATTTGAATTGGTCTTCTGAATTTGGCAATACTTTGGTCCCTGTGTGTTGACAGCACCCATTGGCTTTCATTGAATTAGAGGGGACTTAGGACTGTTCTGACTCTGCAGGGCACTCAAAGATATCTCAGACATTTCAAACCTGCAAAATGAGACTACAGAGTCCGGATCACCTAATCTTCGATGACATTCCAGGCTAAGGTGCTTTTAGCAGAACACCAGAATCCTGCATGTCTTGCCCTAACAGCAAAATGAGTTACCCATAACACCAGTGAAAGTGGAGAAACAATGCATGCTTAAAATTGTTGTTACTAAAAATTGTGCTGACACTGGCTCATTTTTAGTTCTCTCAGTCTTGAATAACCTCTTAGACAGCTTTGGTGGAAAATACAGGCAGCTGAATCCCATCCATGCATGCTAATTTCAGATTTATTTTGCTGCCCCACTAATGTTAGAGGTGGCAGTCTAGCGACTCCATACTGAGAGTATGGAGCCACTAGACTGATCTATCATTTCCTATTTTCAAAAGTTAGCTGTAGCTGGAACAAGAGATAGGTAAACCATTAGATAAACTTTACAGTGAAAGACACAAGAATATAAAAGAGACTGTATTAATACACATCTCATTAACAGTGCTTTCACTTTTCAAAGCACTCTACTGGGCTCTTTGACAACTGAGATATGAAAGGGGTGCACTTGTTCACACCAATGCTCACATATGCACAGGAGGAAATAATTTGTGAGAGTAACTACAGTGAATGAAGATAAAGGCTGAGGGGTGATAAAAAAACACAAATTAATCCTGCAAAGCAGAAGTTTGAGTGGTGTTGATAGCAACATGCAGCATTTAATAGCACCATAACACAGAAAAAGGAGTTTCCAAATTCTTTTTGTACAGATATTGCACTGATGCATCCACTTACACGAGCAGTGCAAAGGAATGTGGTTGCCTGCTTCAAATTATTTAAGGGTTCACATGTCGTTTGTAACACTTGGTTATAGAAGGAATTCCATCTTTTGGAACATAAGATGGTACTGCTGGTGGTATCAAGCCTTCTCTCAATGTGTAGAGCTAGAAAGATCAGCATGACTGATACAGAGATGGAAACCCTTCTGGTCAATATGGTTTTTTCTGCCTTACAGGGTACTGCTTCACCTCATCCAAAGGTTTGACTCAACAGCAGAGGTGGGCGAATACCTGGCCAAAATATTTTTGAGAGAGTTGGTGGCTGTGCCAATCGTGCATCATCTCTGGATGAGTGCAGAGCAAGAGATGGGAGATGCAAGGACTGCTCATGAACTCAGGCTGGAGGATTTCCACAAAGAGCAAAGACTCCAGGAAAAAAAGTGTGTGCAGTGCTTGCAGCCTGGGAAAGCGCAGAAAGTGCTAGACAATAAGTGTGGAAGAAGAGGTCCTTTATACAAGGAGACAGCAGAAAGGAGTGAGAAGGATTGGTTTTTAAACCACATATTGCCATCTATTCTAGCTAACAGAGTACAGGTATTTTCTATTCAGAGTTTGGGTTGGATTTTTTGTTTTAGGTCAGTATTCTACATTCTGATAAAACCAAGATTTGGAGATTAAGTGACTTTTGATAAGCTCCTTAGGCAAATATATGATATATTCACCTCAGGATACTGACTTTCATAGAATCCTGTACAACCATCTTCTACATGTTGATTAAATATGTCATAGAGTTTAGCACTTCTCACTGTTGACATAGTTATGGCTTTCATCTCTGTTCATGACCTAATGCCCAGCATTGTTCCTCAGACAAAGCCTCAACTTGAATTGCATACTTTTATTTTCTGTCAGTTTCTCACAGCTCCTGATGTCAGTCTTGCTTTGCAGGAAACTGCACTGTAGTGTTGTAGTGTCTTTCAGGAATACATCTGCTTTTCTCCCCAACAGCACTCCCATCTTCAGGTTACTGTGTAACTTACAAGTTCAGTAGTCCACGTCTTCCATTCCAGACCGAGAACCAGCTCAGCACAGCTTTTGTGCTATTATCTTGGCAACTGTCCCTGCATGGCAGTCCCAACTCTGTATCTTATCGTTGCAGATTTTTATCCTGACATTTAATGTGCACTCTGTTATGTGGACATCACAAACAGCTTTTGCCTGGAATCTCAATAGTAATCCATGGTTCACAGGAATATTTGCATAACATGACTGTTTGGGAAAAAAAAAAAATTACTTGCTTGGAATTTGATTTGTTTGCAGTTCTCTGTGATAATTGATCAAAAGATGATCTGGTAGTTTTAATGCAGTTTGTCCATTCCCTTTCTGGGGAAGAAACTGACATATGTATTCACTATTAAGTGAATAGCCGTACATAGCAAATTCTAGTTATTCGACATAAACATCTATTCTAGGCTGCAGTCTAGGTCTAAATTTCACTTTCTTACTTTATAGCTCAATCTAATATATTCCATCTACCCTTTTAATCCATCTCATAATAATTTGTATGTCTTTCTGTGTTTGAATGGGTGCATCATAATAATTTGTATGTCTTTCTGTGTTTGAATGGGTGCATCACTGTGTATAGTTGTCTCACAGTTTCTAGTGGTGTGCTAAAATTAAAAGACTATTAAAGTTCAGAAATGCACTCATGTCAGTACTGCCAGGTGAGGGTTGATCTTTTCTCCCAAGCAACAGGTGAAAGGACAAGAGGAAATTACCTCAAGTTGCACAAGAAGAGGCTAGATTGCCTAATAGGAAAAATTTCTTCATTGAAAAGGCTGCCCAGGGGAGTGATGACACCACCATACCTTAAGGTATCTAAAAGACATGTGGATGTGGCACTTAGAGATATGGTTTACTGGTGGACTTGGCACTTATAGGTTAGTAGTTGAACTTGGCGCACATTTGCATATACAATTAAATATTTTATTGCATCAGTGTGGGTAAATGGCTCTTTGGCTGTCTGTCTCATATCACTAAAGGATTGTCTATTTTGTATTTGATCCATTTTGAGACTGCAGTTACTCGTCTCTATGAGAAGTTGCTATTAAATTGGCAAAAAGTGTTTTGGTGATTTTTGTTTAAAATTATCTTTAAGGATTTGATTTCTGACAATAAATATACACAGCCCATTAGATATGACCTTTTTGCCAGAGTCCAAAGACAGCAGCTGATTTCAGGGCACTTTTGCCCCACCTTTCATATCTCTGGAGAAAGCCAAATGCTTCAGAGAAGGGTTTTTCAGATAGTTGAATTGCAGCCAAAATCATGTTCCTCCCACCAGAGCTGTTCAGCAGGTGGGCTCTCACACAAATAGGTAGCGTGTATCCATGTGGTTCACACTCATACCTGCTGTGCTGCAGTCATGTTTTTGAGAACTGTTCTTGTTCTGGGTTGTTTTGAGGGACTGCAATTACCATGCACATGTTGCCATGCACATGGGCAAATTACAGCAATTGAAGCTGAAGACAGGGAGGTTTGGGTCAGCTTCTCTAAAATCCCTTATCTGTTCTTGCCTAGGACCTAGGAAAGCACCTTGTCTTTTACAGGCAGGTTTATTTTTTTGCCACAAAGTTTTACCACCTAATCCATCCCCCTGTTCTTTACCTGATACTTTAGGAGATGTCATTGTTTTGTGATGTATCTGACAGTATGACCTGGAACTTGGTGATAAATTTTGCAAGGATAATAAAGGAGCCTGTGCTGAAGTGAATTTGAAAAGTGTGCCTCAGCTCTCTTGTGGCTTAATGAAACATGTGGAGACATGGGATTTGCAATGCAGTAGAAGATACAGGCACCCAGGTGCTTCAAAGCCAGATTCTCAGGGATGGAGACACTAATGGATAGAATCAATCTCTTGCCTAAAAGTTGATTGAAATCTTGTGTGGTCAGCAGATTCTTTTTTGCAGACAGTGGAAAAAATGGAAGTCTTCTATTTAATCTCATTCGATGGTGATGCCCTAGAGAGATGACAGAGATAGGGGTCAGGAATCACTCTCTGCACAAGTCTCTGTCTCCTCATATTACTTGAAGAAATCTAGCCTAGAGGATTTAGACAATGAAAAATACTGAGATGAAATGCCCCAATAACCTCCATGTTTCTTTTGCAATAAAGGACCTTTAGAGTAGAAATATGTGCTATTAACTCCAAAGCTGACAGATATTTTTACCTTCAAATTCTGCTTCCTTATATTAAATATTATCACCTTAGATATGCACACACTCCTGTCCAAGAGCTTGTTTGTGTTACAGAATAGTTCATGATTCATGCACGCATGATTAAATCCTTCCACTTCTTGGGACCTTTGTCTATACAGGAAAAGAGATGTTTTATATGATGCTTCTTAGTGAGTGTCTCCTGACAGATCTGTCTGTTCCCTTTGCAAGTAAGCTGGAGCATAAGCATGCACATTCCATCTGTATGAACGGCAGAGGAGAAAAGTGCATTCAACATCTGTTGCAGGCAGTTATGAATATTGCAGCAGTCTGGTTTTCCTAGGAATTATGCCTAAAGCAGAACCTATGGCTCAGACATTAAAAAGGGAAAAACTAGCCCAGTACAATTTCTCTAAATCTCTTATTTCCTATGATTTTCCTTCAAGTTTTTACCACATGTTCCTTGAGAAAATCAAGGTCAAATGTCCTTATTCTGATTTGTAGTTTTATCTTGTCATAGTTTCATGTCTGGATGATCCCTCACAACCTTTCTGAAATAAATGTGTGTGAAAAATTGGCCTGGGTAGCAGAGGTAAGAAAATGTGACATGAGGAGGTAATTAACCCTTTGAATTTTCAATAAAATTAAAAAAAAATGTTTTGTAGTACAAATTCGAATTAAAAATATAGCATTCTCTAGGATTTTTTTTTGTTATTAATATTCATGTTATATTTTGGTTTAAAATACTTGGGGGGTAAAAATCTTGAAGTTGATTGCCTGAGCTCAGTTTCACATGACAGAGCAAATTACATATATAGTGGAGTAATTAGCATGTTTTTTAGCAGATCATTCAACATCTACTTCTATTTGATTCCCTAAAAGTAAAATGCTACTAAGTACTTTCTAAAATTCCTAACAGCATAATGGATGAGCCATCTTTAAACTGAAATAAATCAGAATGGATAAATGAATTTCCTTTCTTTCACAGATCTTCAAGACAGAATATATGTTTAAAGTACTCAAAAAATTATTTTTGAAAGTTCACACTTTTTTTTTTAATCAAGGACAGTTACTTAGATCTGATGCCCCAAAATCACTAATTTGGATTAGTTTATAGCAAAACAAAAGTGTTGACATTAATATACACACTCCTTTCCTTTATAGACTCAAAAATAAAAAAATAAACACCAGAATCTAATTGCAATGTAAGACAGAATGTAAGAAATACATGTTCTGAAAATCACTATATTGAGGCAAAAGAAATTTTAAATGGTCTTCATAAGACAATATACAAGTCACCCTTTTTGAGGATTTGAATTCCATAAAGAAACAAGATAAAATGATATGCAGTAAGTTATTACCCATCTGAAACATATGTTTATATTAATAATAGAACTACACTCTTCATTTTAAACTGGTGCTTTTCAACTCTAATTATGTGGCTTCCATTGCACCAAATATTTATGAGAAAAAAAATGAAGAGAAATTAAAAGGTGAAAGAGAAAAATGTTGACAAATATTTGATATAATTGTGAGTTATTGTGTATGCCAGCAGTGATGTTCCAATGATTGGTACATAATTATACAGGGAGAAAGGGTCTTAAGAATTCATAACAACTCCTTAGCATATCTTATTGGATTTATGCCAACATGAAGGATTTGGTAATGAACTGTTAATCCAACTGCTCACTACCTGCCTGAGGTTTAAAATGTGGGTCTCTTTAAATGTCAGCTGCAATTAAGTGTTAGGACTAAAAGCACCTTAGAAAATGAGAAAGTAGTAGGATAGATTTTACTGTCCATTATTGGTATTTATGGCTCTTCTCATGTTAAATCACTTGCACACTAAACACTTTCTTGCAGATGTGTCTGGAAATACTATTTAATAGGAGAAATGGGGTGAAATGAAGACAGGGAGTTTAGAACAGGTAAAACATCCTGATAATGAAATCTGTTAGACAATAGAAGAATCCCCTGCGGGCAGAAGGGGAAACTTCAGTGTCTGGGCAATGTTCAATTAAACTTGAAAAACATTAGAAAATATTCTTGTTGGGACAGGAAACAGGTGCAAATAATATTTTTCATTACAAGTTCCTGTTATTCTCAAAGCTTTTTCCCAGGTAAGAAATTTGGGGGTTTTTCCTATCATGTCTGCCATGGGTAGTTTCATTGCCTTAAGGGATTAAGCAAAATAAAGCTGCAACATATATATTAACTTTGAAACTGTAAATGGTAAGTTTAATCATCATTTAATCCAGACATCCCTCATGCTTACCTATTAACTGATGTTATTTAACGAGTTATCTAAGGCTGGTAAATCAGAAATCTCTTTTACCACATTCTTGTATAAGAACAATTGTAAGAAAATTTCTACTGCAAAATATTCCTGTATGTATTCATGCTAGCAGTCATGATGCCCTCTCATTATTGTTGAGGGAAGAGGATCTTTCTTGTAGTCACTCACAATTTTTCACTTACTGGGCAGAACTAGGCAGATTTTAAAGAAGTGGACACTTGTTAATGTAATCCCAATATTTTAAAAGTACAAAAGGAATGGCTCAGTAATTGAGAGCAACCATCTTGTTAGTCCCAAGATAAAAAGTTAAAGGATAAAAACATTAATTTGCAATCCTTCAGATTACACCAAAGATGACCTTACTAGTTCTTAAAAGTCAACCATTAATTACTGCTAAGTAATTAATTTGTTCCCAGATTGAGTTACAACTGCAATCATCTCTTATTTAGGCTGGACTGATTTTTCATTACCCTTCTTCTGACTCTATGTGCAAATACAAAATTGAACACCATAGAAACTATTATTATATATATACACATACAAACACACATACACATTCATAAAAATATATACATATATTTTATATAAATATATTTAGATAGCAAGAAACAATACTTCTAATAACTTGGCTAAATGCTATTTATGTTTTTCTAATTCAACTAATTTTATTTAATGCTTTTAATTTTGAATAAAAACTATCAGTTTTCTAAAACTTTTCCAAAAATATTTGCATTATTTTCAATTTATTATTTTTTATAATGGAGTTGGATATTTTACCTTAAAAGTTTGTTCTTCTTCACTTCTTTCATCTCAGAAAGTGTAGAGTATATAAGGAAAGACAAAGCCAAAACCTAGAAATGAGACTAATATGCAAAATTTTAAACTAGTTTTTCTTATTTCCTCTAGTTTTCTATTGGGAAACAGAGAAATCATTCTAGTTGCTTTCACAGTGTCTTACTTTCTAACTTTCTGTTTCTTTCTTTGATTAAAAAAAATTGCTTTTTATAATTGTTTTTAAGAAGTAAAAAGAAAATTATTTTCTCCATTATTAAGAAAATATTATTTTATAAGCAATTTTTAAAAACCAAAAAGATCTTAATAGATTACGAAATAAAAATTCTGCCTTCTTTTTCCATTCTTCAACACATTAGAAAATTACATTTTGAATACTATCCTTTGACTTTTCTGATGATATTCTGAAATAAAATTTGAAAAGTCAAACCATCTAACAAGCACTTGGTTTTCTGAGTATTCACATGATCGGCAATAGAAAACATACAACTAATAAAATTTTCAGGAGGATTTAATCTCTCTAAAGTATAACAGTACTGCTTCCCACTTATTCCTGCCAGTGCTGATACTGTGCTCATAGAGTTTATCTGTGACCCTGATTCTGAATTTTTCTCAATTTAAAAAAGCAGCAAGTGATGCACTGGTGAGTTCAAAGCACCCTTGGTTTTTCCTAAGCATTTTATCAGACCCTGAGAGCAGTTTTTCCAGCTGACAGATCTTTTTGAGAGCTTTAACTGGGTCGGCACTCACATTGTGATGCATGTCTGGATCTGAACTCTGTGGCCCTGCCCTGTCTCCGCTTGCTCTAAAGATTCACATTTTCAGAAATGCCTCTTTTCTCAAAGATCTGCTCAGAGTGAACTGCGATCTGAAATCACAATACACTGCCTAATCAGCACCATCCCTTCAGCATACTGCATGAGCTGATTAAAAAAGAAAGAGGATGATGAATTTAGGTGAGAACAACTATCATAAAACTGTTTATCCCTTCCCTTCCCTTCCCTTCCCTTCCCTTCCCTTCCCTTCCCTTCCCTTCCCTTCCCTTCCCTTCCCTTCCCTTCCCTTCCCTTCCCTTCCCTTCCCTTCCCTTCCCTTCCCTTCCCTTCCCTTCCCTTCCCTTCCCTTCCCTTCCCTTCCCTTCCCTTCCCTTCCCTTCCCTTCCCTTCTCCTTTTTCTCATATTTTCTCTTTTTTTTTAATGGTTATGAAAGAGATGTGGAGGGAGAAAAAAGCAGATTTTAAGAATAGGTCATGTTACTCTTAAAAGTCAACTCATTCATTTTCATTCATTTCAGTTTCACATTCCCAATTATAAACCCAAGCCAAAAGACTAGGCCTGAACACTGGTGTAGAGATCAGAATACCATCCTTTTGCCAAAAATTGTGAAGAATCAGTGAAAACTAGGTTTTTCATTTGTTAAAACACAGCTTGGCCATAATCTAGACAAGCTAAGGGGTGAGGAGGAGTTGAAGGGAAGGGGAAGGATGAATGAGTTTGCTTATATCATTCAGATAGCTGGAGAACAAACACTATATAAAAGAAGGAGAGACCTTTAATTACTATTGGTAGTTCATATGAAGACTTTCTTTTTACAAAAGCTTTGACAGATCTGCTCTCTGCTAAGACAGGCCATCAGATAATTAATTTGTACGTGTTTAGCATTTACACACTTCATAAAAACTACAGATCCAGGAAATTGGAAAATATGTTTCAAAGCTTCAAATAATTTCTTTCCCTAGAAACTGCTTAGAAATATGAGACCTTTGACTCTGTTTCAGAAATTGTTTATGCTTCTAATGGTAATTACATCAGCATTTGATGAAGATTCCCCATTATGTAAGGGACAAATGTAAAACATGAGAAGGATCAGAACAAGCATGGAAAAATCACAAGAGGTTCAATTCACAAATGAGATTCACAAGGCTTGTGGCACATTCTGTAATTATGCCTAGATTAAAGATAAACCAGAATTGTATTTTTATAATATGGTGGTATATCATCTGAAAACAGCCTAAATGGCATGCAGTGAATGATGGACTGAATTCGGCCCATAGGAAAAATCACCTGGCCCACACCCTGCTCCTGCTAATCCCTTGGACAAAGTATCCTCATACATGCACAGGTCCAGTCCCTGATATTTTTTCATCAAAGCCCTAGTACCCTCTTTCTCTCTCATGTATAGTACAAAATTCTGTGTATTCACTGAGGACATACTATGTACATTTCTTCTTAACCCTGTCTTTCTTTCCATCTTGTAAGCATTCCCAGCTAGTAAAATTTTATATGAAATGTCATCTGGTTTTTCATAAATATGAATAACAAGGTTACATAGAATCAAAGAATAACGTACATTGAAAGGGATGTCTGAAGGTTTTCTTGCCCAAACCCTTATTCAAAGCTAGGACAAGTGTGAAATTTCATGAAATTGCTCAGAACTGCATCCAGTTGAGTTCTGAATGCCTGCAGGGGTGACCATGACCCACATATCTCCAGGCTTCCTCTTACAGTGTTTGATAACCTTCACAGCAAATAAACTTTTCCTTATACAAAATCTAAATTTTGTTTGCTTCTGCTCAGGTCTGGTGTCCCTTGTCCTTTTGCTTTGTAACTCCAAGAATGGCCTGGCTCTGGCTTCTCTATACGTCACATTTAGCTAGTGGAAATTTGCAATGAAATCATCTCTGAACCCCTTTTTTCCAGGCTGAACAATTGTCCTGGGGTGACTTTTTGATGCTTGTATCCCCAGTTGTCTGTTCTGTTTATGCTGCATATTGGGTTCTGCACCTTCCAGACTGGTTCTGAGAATGAAGGCAGGGAGAGAAGCGTGCAGTTTGTTTGCAGAGATGGTGTTCACTCCTCCGCATTCTGCTCCGGGACTGTGCTCATCTGCAGCAGGGACAGACAGCGGGACAGAAATCTGCTGTGCTTTTAGTTAGTTTTAGCTACCTGAGGTAGAGAAGCTCCCCGGACTGGTTTGTTTTTCTCTCTTTTCTTGGGATTGCTTAAACCTGATCTGGACTGAAAACCCAGAGGAGCACTGGGAGCTCACACCTGCAGACCGCCAGGGCCCAGGACGGCATTTTCCATCGCCGGAGGGACTGATAAGAGACTGAGCAAGCCGAGCTACACAGCAAGGACTTTTCTCAAGTTTGCCATCTCACCTCAGAACAGCGAGAGATTTTATTGTTTCATATCATTCATTTTTTATGCTTGTGGGTACTTTGTTAATTAAATAGTTTTTTCCACTTTTCTCTAAGGAGATTTTCTCCTGGACTGGTTGTGGGAGGGGCCATTTTCCTGGGCCCCGATGCCCCATGGTGCCCCACATGTTTTTGTTTGTTGTGTTGTTTTGTTTTTTGTTTTTTGTTTGTTTTTTTTTACTTTGGCAGCTTCCCTTCCTTGCTCTTCATGAGGTTCCTGTCTGCTCATTTCTCCAGCTTGATGAGGTTCCTCTGAGTTGCAGCCCTGCCCTGCACTTTACTGACAGTTTAATTCATATGGATTTTATTTGTAAAGTAAATTACTGAGGGTGCATTTAAACATTCATGGGCCCCAGATCATTCCCTGAGGAACACCATCAGCACCCACCTATCACTTGGACTTTGTGCCACTGACATCTGCCCTCCAAGCTCAGTGGTTCATCCTGTCTATTCTCAAGTATCATCACTGTAACTTTTCCTGTCCCTTACTTTAATTTTTTTTAATAAAAAGAAAATAAGGCAAAAATTAAGAAGAAACGCAAGCATGCCATTCACTTCCTATGCTTGAAAATTCCAACTCCCCACATTCAACTTTCTTACTAGTACCTTTCTGTTCTCCAGAAAATATTAAAAATAATGCTTTCACACTCTAAGACCTAGGGAAAACCAAAGAGACCACAGATAGTTTTTATTTTAAAGTTATTTCTTTAAAATGGATCTTTCAAAGGGTTATTTGAGTTCATGACACCTGGATGGAATTTGCAGAAACTTTCTGAGCACTTCTGCTCCTTTTTTTTATCTTTTTAAGGAAATTGGCAAAGCAAAAATGTTCAGACCTGTACTTCCTTTCTTCAGAGGCTAGTCCTGAAAAAGCACTCTTGAACTAATATGTAAATGTGTATTGCTGCATAAATTAAGCATTAGAAAAATGAGGCCAAACTCATTCAATTTACTTTTTCCAGCCAGACTTGTATAAATGAGGTGGCAATCTAGAAGAAGTCGGTCTTTTCATTTAAACTGGGACCGTTCCAGAAGACCATGCACAAATAGAAATATTTATTGAAGATGAAATGTTCCAAACTTAAACAGGGGATAGGAACAGTAAATTCCTGAATAGAAAACTGTATTTAATTTTATAATATTTTGAGGTTTATATACTTTTTTCTTAAATCATAAATATTTTCATCTAATTCAAAATCCAGAAATTATGTTGCTTTGGTATTTTTAAAAATTTACTTCAGAAATTTATTAATCATCAATTAGATAATTTTTTTTTTCTAATTCTGCTTTAAAAAATTGCATATCTTTCTCAGAGAGTAGTCTGGCACATGGACACTTGTTCATTTTCATGAGTCAATTGACATTCAGAACTGACTTAAGATGAAATATATGTCTTTATTTTGGCTCTCAGTTACTTTCCTAGTTCACCTTAGTCCCAGTCCAAAAGCTAACAGCAGACTTCCTTTAATACAGGTATGCCTATAGCAAAATTCAGTAAAAAATTTGCTTTCCTATGAAAGGAGGTTTAAGGTAAGGAGAAGATGTGGAAAGAGTCTTAGAGACATATTCAAAAAGACATTTTTGCCTCGAGTTCAAATCTTTGTCAGAAGGATACCTTGCTGATGAAAAAAAAAGTTTGTCAAAGAATTTCAGACTAGCTACTATTTCAGTATCACAAACCTGAAGCAGCAGTGGCGATAATATGTAATTAATTGCATTTCATTTTCCTTCATTCCTGTAGTCCCTTAACTCATGAGAATGAACAGGAATGAACCCACCACCACCTGTCTCTAAACCAGGGTAGGCAAGGTCTGAGATTTATCTTCCTAATTGTTTTTTTTTGCATGAGGGGACACCTCAAGGTAGGCATTCTGCAGAGGTGCTTGCAAACTGAGTCTTGATAAGTGAGCAAATACCCTACTCTAGCATTGGTGGTCTGCCAAGTCTGATCCTGAGGATCTTCTGACCTCCTAAACTCTGGCATTCTTTCTATAAATGCTGACTGCTGAGGAAGTCCCAGTGGGACTGACAGCAGAGGCTGGTGAGGCTCACATGGCCTGGCTTCCTCTACGGCCAGTGCCAGCACTGGATGGACATTTCCACTGACCCCATGGGGCATTTTATTTTCTTATTCTGGTAGGATGACCCCAACTTTACACACACAAGTGGTTATGGACTTGGCTCAAAAACCCTTTACATGCCATCTGTTCAATCTGTATCTTCCACACCAAGGTCCCCAGCAAGGTGCTCTTTCTCTATGTTGCAGCATTATCTTTGAAGAGAGTGCCCTCTCGGGTGTCTGAGAATTCTGTGTGAGTTGAAACATAGATCAAAGACAGAGAAGTGAGTCTTGAGAGCTCCAAACAATATTTCTGACATTGTTCATCAGCTCAGGGACTCAGCTCTTGACCTTTTACATGGGTTATACCCTGCCTCTCCCTGCACACACACTCACAGTCCACAAACCCCTCAGCAGCCCTTTTCCAGGCCTGTTGAAACAACAGCAGGTTTGTTCTCATGGCTTGGGGGGTAAAGAGATACAGATGGAACCTAGGTTTCCCTAGGGCCCTTCTCATGACTCAACCAAAAGCATTCAAAGGGTAAACCATATCAGATGGTGAGAAGTCTTGACTCCATGCTACCCCTACTGGGCCAGTCCCAGGACAGTTTCCATGACAACTGATAAGCCTGCATCTATGGAGATACAATACTTACACTGCAATAATAAGCAGCCCTAGCTTTGTCTTTGTGTAGGACACCGTGAGGATCTGCTTTCCTATGAGGACTAACCTCCAGCTCCTTTTTCTGGCCTGAAATTCATTATGGTAATTCTTCACACAGTGTATCCTAAGCTACTGCTGATCAGGGACCACCACAGGTGGTTGCAGATCCCCCTCCCTGGTGGTGGCAATCCCTTGCTGTGTGCTGGGCCATTTTCACATGCAGGGAACGGAGTGAATTTATCCTTTGCTCCCTCACAGACCACCTCCTCAGGGGAAGATCCCCAAAGCTAGCTTCCATCAGTTTTGCCCTGCTCTTCTACACTAGGAGCTTCCTTGCTGTCCATACTACAATCAAAACCAGCTTTCTTCCTCTTTGGGAAGTAAAGATCTCAGATGAAATATAGATTATGCCTGGGGATCTACTAGACAATCATATATTATTGATTTACAGAATTACTTTGTACTGCTAGTCAGCTACATGCTTCCTCCTCTAGTCAGCTACATGCTTCCTCCTCTAGTCAGACTCTGACAGATTTTTTTTCCTGGGACAATTGTTAATTCTGGAATATATTTACAAGCTTTGAAAGCCCACTTGTCATTTCATAAAGCAATACAGTACAAAATGTGTGCCAAATATCTCCTCTGGCAGTAGACAGGAGGAATAGGCCTTGGAATTTGTATGAATTTAGTTTAAGGAGATAATGAATCTAAACAGTACAGACCCACCAACATCAATGGGATTTACTACATACAGAGCACTTATATCGGTGTGTATAAGCTGTATGTTATGATTTTATAAACCAAAAGTTGGCAGACTCTGCTAGCTAGCCCTAAGTAATAATTATCCTGACTTCTGTGTCGAACTCTTCATTATGCTTAGCAAACCACACTCCTGCCTTTAATTAGTCCTGTGGAAGTTACAGGGGTTGTGGGTCACCATGAGATGGGTGCTGAGGGAGTGATAACAAATTAGGAAAGAAAGAAAGAAAATGCTCTGAAATTCATGACTATGAAATTAACAGTATTACAGAAAGGAATGGGAAATGGCCTTCTGCACATTTATTGATATCTTGAAGCTGCAGAAAAAAAAAAAAAGTCCATTAACTTATATATTGCAGTAATTAGCAATTTCCAGTCTCTGTGGAGTGATTATCTTCAAACATAGGCTTAGAGCTCCCCTGCTCCTGCATTGGAAAGCATGGGAAGTTTGCACTTCCAAGCACTGCCAAGTTTGCACACAGTTCCCTCACTGTAAAAGTGAAGGAACTCCAGATTCTCTGTAGTGCAACTGGCATCTCCTTCTGAATCATTTTATAAGTTCCACAGTGAGCATATCAGGTTAACCTTGCACGTCTGAAAGCCACTATGTGTACTTCCTTTCTCCTCCAGCATGTCAGACAGTGGTGTATCTGTGTTCAGTCCATGGTGTGGGCAGCAGGGGTGTTGTCTCCAAGTTGTGGCTGCCTGGCTGTGTGCTGTCATTCTCTGTCTTCACATGAAAAGAGATGATGCATTCAGTTCTCTGCACCTTCAGTGCCAGGTAATGCACAGAAGGAACTCAAATATAATGTGTGTGTGTGAGGGGGTGTCCTCATCGTCCTGAAAATCATCTTAACCTTGCATTCATTCTAATTTCAAAACAAATATATTTCTTATGTAACAGCTTACTGTTGTTGCTAGTTACTTTACTGATATACAAATAATTGCTGCAGGTAAAGCTCCAGCTTCACTGCCCTTATATTTAAAACTAGAATATCTTTTTACCTCTGCCAGATGCAGAAAAACCTGTTCAGTAGTTTGAAGTTAAAAGAACTCCTTTTTATTACATCTTTTTCTTAAGATGTTTTCAAAAGCAAAAAAAAAATACAGTTAGGCCAATCTCGAGTAGTAGAAAACTTAATTTTTTTTCTGTCTGAGATTACAGGGCTACCCAGTGGGTGCTATGATCTGGCATTATCTCATAGAATTAAAAAACTTCCTTTCCAAACTGAACTCTCTTCTAACAGCCAAGTGTTTTCATCCCTGTTGAAGACTTTTGCTGTTATTTTTATATTTACTGTTAGCTTTGGTAGATTGCTACATCTTTGCAATTTTCTTGCAAAGTCTCTGAATGGCTTTCATGGTAATTTCTGCCACCAAAGAACACTGTTTATTAAAACCTTTTTAGATAGTTATTTGACAGGTTTAGAACTCCAGGCTTTGACATAGCAGAGGTAACCCTTGTACAATGATTTCTCAGCACATCTTTCACAAGAAGCTGTGTCTCATCAAGCAGGGTGAGTCCTAAACTTAGAGGAGGTGCAGACAGATCAGAGAAGATAATGAAAAAAAAGGTTTCATTTTGTTTTACTTTTGTTTTATCTGAAGACTACTACAGTTACCATGATAAGACCTCAGTCTTATCTTAAAGTAAAACTTTTCTGAGAGAAGAGCAGGAGCTGAAGGAGTAAGCCAAAAAATACAAGTTTTTGGATTACCTGAGCTCTTAAAAAACAGTCATGCTCCAGCCTAGGTAAAGGAAGACAGTGGAGAAGAGACAAGGAGATATATGGGAGAATCTCCTCTAAGTAGTTAATGAAGGCCCAGGAGCACATGCATCAAGGTGAACCCTTTGGCTGCCTCTCCCCTCAGCCTCTCTCCGAGTTTGGTGACTTAAGGCAAATGACAGACATGGGTGACAGCAGCGAGAAGTGAGAGCAGCAGATTTCATGTTGTTCCAACTCAGTGCAACTGAGTTAAGAAACTCAGTGCAACTGAATGCTCAGGTTGCTGACATATGTTGTGGAGACAGATTTCCGCAGTGTGCAGACTGAGATGCATAATCTGAACACAGTTATGAGCCAAACATCTTCAGTGTTTATTGAAAACATCCCTGATGTTTAAAATTCTGTGGCCTTCTGAAATCCAGCCTTGCAGTTATTTCTCCCTTTCAGAGAGAACCAGACACTCAGATACTTTAGGAACACGTGGGTCCCTTTTTTCCCCTCCCTCCTCGCAGGAGAGACAGTTTAGCCTGCTTTTCCTGGTTCACATCCTGGGATGAATCACTGCAGACAAACAGCAGAGAGGCAGCTCAGAGGCCCTTACAGGAGCAGAAGAGGAGCAGTCTGTCGCTCTGGGCACGGTTTGCTGTGCAGAGACAGGGACAGGGGAGGAGACTGATTTATGTGGGTCCATTTATAAGGGAGTCTGGCGTTCAGATACAGTGTGGGATTTTTCTCTGAAAAACAAACAAATACTAGTTATACTTCCCTGTCTGGAAAAACTCAGTCCTTTAGCCAGTCCCTCTCCTCTTTGCTCATTCTTTTAACTCTCACTCATGCTAAGCTACTTTAAAGGTATTTTTGGAGATATTCGGACTTGGAATGCTGTGTTTCTCCTAGCTGTTTTCAAACCTTCTTGCATGATGTTCCTTTCCACAGCACTGGTCTTTAGGCCAGCCAGAAATAAGGATATTACTGAGCACAAAAAAGGCCTTGTGTATCCTTCCCAATAACTCTTTACAGACTGTGACATATCTGCAAAGGGATTTCAGCATAATTTAAAAATGCCAAAGGACATTTAAAGGCAGTGTCTGGTGACATTATGCATGGCAACACTTCCCTGCAAAGGTGGGAAGTGAGAAGAAATAAAAGCTAGACAGGATTATTTGTTGAAATGCACCAAGACATGGCTCTGTGTGAAGGGGTGCTGTAACATCTTAGCTCTTGTAAAACTGCCCCTTGTGCCAGCCTCTGCATCTGTGCATATGAGTAAAAGTGGGAGCAAGTGAGAATATGCTTGTGGCAGTACATAGACTTGTTCCCACGTATGAGATGTGGTTTTCTGGAGCTCATCTCTTGAATATTCAGAAATCCTGTAAATAGAAGAGTTCTCTCCAGTTCTTCTTTGTGTAGAAGGAGAGAACTGGTAAAGTTCTACAACTCCAGATATCCGTGCTCAGTCATATTTTAATGTCAGTTATTTCGTTTGCTCATTGTTTTCTGTCAAGTATCATCCAGGCAACCTATTGGTCTGCCTGAAATCACGTCATGTATTGAAAACTAGATAAGAACTAGGAAATATTTCATCTTTGTGTGAATGAAACTCACAAGCTATTGTGTAAGGTAGTTTTTCATTGCATTGCTGCACACGTAAGCTGGATTCCTGCCAAGTGCAACAAGAGGTCTTGTCAGCCCTCTTCCAATGTTTTTTGGAGTTTATGTTCTGGCAAGCATGTTTCCTAGCTCCTATCCTGGATGCTGCTACAACTGTTGCGTGTCCCTGCTGCTGGTGGGAACACACGGAAGGACAAAGGTCTGGGACCCTCTGAAATAAAGCATAAAATTACTTCTCCAGTAAAACTTTATTATTATTTTTCTTTTCTCTGTTGCCATGTACCATTATATTAGTCATACTTGTTAAATGTCCATCACCACACTTCTGATTTCTGTAAAACACATTAGACTTATCATGGAAGGGACTGGAACCCTTAAAATTTTAGTCACTCCCTTGCACTTGCCCATAACAATTTCTGGTGTAGATAAAATACATAAAATGTGTATACACACACACAGACACACACAAATATAAAAAAAATTTCCCATGGTTATTTATTTTATTGAAAGCTGTTGTATTATACAGAGAGCAAAGATATGCATTAGACTCCATTTATTTTCTCCTCAGTTTAAAATCATGTGCTATAAGCAATCACCCTACAGCTAAAAGACATTCAAGGAAATTCCTGTTCCTAGGAGTCTTCTGTGCCTTAAAGCTCCACACAGATCTCACATTAAGCAATCAGTGAGTAGAGCACAGGCTTCCTATTTAAACACAGAACATCCATTGTTATGGATATGCCAAACAGGTAAGTATCCTCTCTTCCTTTCAGGTGCCCAGGTAGAATCAGTTGTAATCTTGGTTTCAACAGTTTTGAAGGGAGACTGGATTTACCCTGAATGTTTCCTAATCCCATGCTACTTTCATGGAATATAACTGAATGTGCACTCATAGCGTGACAATTTCTGTGGCGTGCATTACAAAGAATGATTTATTTTCTCTAACATGTCTTGTGGAAAACATTCTGAACGGTTTTTGGGAGGGGCTTTAATCATAAGAGAAAAAAGCTCAGAGAAAAATATCCTATGAAAGGTGATTTAGGTTGATAGGTGGAAACATTAAGGTTTTAGCACAATTTTCTCTGGTTTGTAACCAAGTAGAGTAAAGGTGGAACTAACAGGAATCTACTTAGCGTTTTCACTTAAAATAACCCAGTGACAGATGCCTGTACCACTGTGCAGACTGATTTTCAGAATGATTTATGTTGTCAAGCATGCTAATAATTTCCTTCAAAGCTGCTTTTCCACTACTTCTCTAACAAAATTATTCAAAGAAAGGTACTCATGACTCTGGAACACAGAGAAAACACATATTGCTGCCATAAGACTAATTTTATTTTCTACCATCAGCACCAGGAAGGTGCATATATTTTTGGAAGTGTCAGGACTGAGGGGCAGTACTGAGTTTCTACATATACCCTTATAGAAAACAGCAAAACCAAAATAAAATAAAATAAAATAAAATAAAATAAAATAAAATAAAGACACTTAATGGCAGCTGCATTTAGTTTTCATGAAGATCAAACAATTTATTGGTAGTTTTTAAATTTTAGTTACATTAATTCTGCTTTTATCACCCCATGCTTTTCCACCTCTTACCTTTCTTCTTTTCCATAGGCTGGTCTCCTGACTCAGACAAGACTGCAGTGGTGGCAGCCGAATGGGAGTGCCTTTGTTATTCATCAGAGACTGAACTTCTGTCAGTGTCTTTGATGGGGCCTCATGCAGAAGCCATCAGGATCAATGGGAAAGCTCCAGTTAACAAGGCCTTGATGCCAGTCCAAATCTGATACCAAAGGTCTCCCAGGAAGGATCTAATTATGGTAACACAAGGTATGGTACTTGATAATTCTTGTGCATGGGCGCATTTTTCATGGGGAAGAAAATGTATTTGCTTTCATTCCACTACAGAAAATCCTGCGTGTGTCCTTGGGTTTTTGGCAGATGTTGAAAGCTGATCAGAAGCAGATGATGTGAGAGCAACAATATGTCCCTGAGTAACAGCAAAGCAGCAGGTGCAGGAGGAGCATATGCCAGATTCCCATCAGCAGAAGGAGCTGCGTGGAGGCCTCTCTGGGACTGCATGTAAGGTGCATGCTCCACTTTTCTTCTGGCACTGGGGAATATTAATAAGTCTTCATCAGGCCAAGCAAATGATTTGCAAATTTTACTTTCAATTACGTAATAATTCATATCATAAATACCTAGGGACTATCGTGCAAGAAAATTTCTCATGCAAAACAACCTGGGTTTTTAAAAACCATCATATTTTACTTTTAATATTGACGGTCCATAAAAAAATTATGAAGGAAATTAGAAACCTTAGCTGCCCCAAAATCTTTCGTAGTCATCCAAGAATATGGAAAGTTTCCACTTATTTATTTTTAATTCAAAAAATACTGTATAAATTTAATTTGAAATGCTTTGATGAGACCAGTTCTGAGACATTCTTAAAAAAATTAAGAAAAGGAATGGTTCAGTGACTGGAAGCTTTTTTTCTTCTGTTCAGCCCTGGCCCTCTGCTTTACTTTGAATGGATTAAATAAAAATATGTCTGTTATAATCAAAATTCTGGATAGAAGTTATCCATTATTTTCCAGTGTCATATTGTAGTCCTCTCAGTGGAACTGGACAAAAATCTGGTTTATGAAATACATATGCATACGTATGCATTTTACCTCGAGAAAAAGCCAAGATTTTTCTAAAACAAAAACCATCACACCCTCCACATAAGAGCTATCAAAAAGCAGTGAGTGCACAAGACTATAAACTTTCTTGCACTGTGCCAGGTCTGTTTCTAAACTCCTGCTGTGCCATTCTTTTTCATGGTAGTGACCTGAAACTCATCTTCAGGAATAGAGGTGCTTTCTCTCTTTCTTCCCACCTTCAGTGGAAATTTTCTTATTAAAACCTACAGGAATATTTGGGTTTGATATTTTTTTCTCCTAAGGAAACTTTTTTCAGAGATCTCTAATTCTTCTCTTGAACCATGACATTTAATGAACCAGTAAGAAATCTAAAGATCCAGATTTTTTTAAAAAATCCTATTTTCTGCTTTTTTGAGTAGGATTGGAAGGCCACAGGACAATAGAAACAAAGCACCTCTGCTGGCCTAAGTTTTTACCATTTAGTTGTCTCTAAAGTACTCAAAGCACAAGGATTTTGTGAATTTTGTGTTTTGGAACAACTTGCATTGTCACTAATGTAATCTGATGCAAAAGATCTCGAGCAAGTGTTAACAAGACTAGGAATTCACTTTGAGATGACCAGCAAATAAATTGTTTCTAAGTATTTCACAGCACTGTACTGACAGATTTCCCAGTTATAGCTGATGCCAGGAACCACTCTACAGCTAGCCTTGAATTTTAATCAGAAATACTTGAAGAGATTGGAATGAGAATTCATGGACTGACATCCTTAGCTATCCCAAATTGTTCAATAAATAACATGTAGATAGAGCAAATGCTCGAAATGGTTATTTAAATTGACCCACTGAATTCATAAACCAACTGTATGACTTCTCCCAAACCATGTGTATCTATGCCCTGTGCTCCTAAATAACACACAGGCTATAAAACTCATCCTCTTATCCTCACACAGGTATTACAAGACTGAACCTTCTACAACTAGATGTGCCACACTTACACTATGTTTAGGTCTTGGCAGAAGAACTTTGATAGAAGAACTTGGTAGAAGAACTGCAAGAACTTTGCAGCTATCTCTAAAGGAATTGCCTTTGCAGTAGGAAATGAGCAAATTGGTCATCCCAGACAAACAACAGGGATTTCTTGGAGACAAAGGGGAATTAGAAGACTTATGAGGAGCTGAAATACCTCAGCATTTGTTAGGAAATTCTAGAATGCCTGTCTAGAAATGTGTTCAGTTACACACCCATACAAAGCAGGCTGGGGAGAAACAGTAATTAACAAGGCAGCCCTCCTCCCAAAAGACAAAGGGTAAAGTTTCAGTTTAGATATCCAAATTTCTTCAGGGAGCTTTTGAAGCTCTCCTGTTTTAGATTGGCAAAAAAAAGTTCCTTCTAGAACTTCAGCAGGAAGGATGGTATAGGACATGATGAAAATTAAGATGAAAAACCTAGTGAATGATAAAATGTTGTCGTTTGGAAAGAACAGATTATAAACTCATGTCTTAGAAAACATGTTCTTCATCTTCTCTTCCCCCACTTGAATCCAGAAGGTACAAATGTTGACATAATTTTGTAATAGTATCTTTAATTCAGAAATTACTAACAATCATAATGCTTGATTTTATGTGTATGTTCACTGAGTTCTAAATAAATTATGCTTTTCCAAAATAATTACAGATTGATTTATCCAAATTAAAATGAAATATGCTTAAAATTAACTTTGTGACAGCTGGCAATGGGTCCATTGGAACCAGATGCCATCTGGGGATAAACAGAAAGCATCATTTTCCAGCCATTCTTCTGTCCCCTTCGGATCTTGTGCATGAGAGACTGCACAAACAGGAATAGGAGTAAGTTATGCTAAACCTGGTCACACACCACGCCTCCACAGAAAATCCCCAGAGATTATATGCAAGACATAATTTCTTCCTTTTATAGAGAGCAGAGTAGAGCAGACAATTTTTCTTGAAATCCTTTGGGAAAGTGGAGCTGAGGATGAAAAGTTGGACATGATTTAAATAAAAGAAAGTATTTTGGGGTTTTTTGCAAATACCACATTTACAGCTGCTGTTTAAGCTGATCCAGCTAGGTTTTTTTGAGAGACTTCTGCCTTCAGGGTCTCTGACTAGCCAAATTGAGTCTTGGGAAAGGATTTCACAGCTTCCTCTGGGTTGTGGTGTAGCTACTCTGTTCAGCTGGTGTCATGGATGAGTGGAATGCACCTCACTCAAAAGAGAGAAGCAGTAACATGTTGTACTCAAATGAAGCAATAATCTAAGAGAGTTCAATAAATTTCTTGGAATGTAAAACATTTTGGAATGGTGCACACTGAGCCTGGAGGCACAAGGGGTAAGGAGGACCCTCTCATTGATTCATGAGGTTCAGAGAGGACATGCTTCATCCCAGAACTCTGGATGGAGCCTAGGTGTGACAAGATCCAATCTTAATCTCTGATTTAGACAAAGGTTTATGCCTAATGGATTAGCTATACCATGTTTCTAACAATATTGAGTAGTTACATAATATTTAAATCATGGGTTAAATAATGGGGTTTCAGTATTAATTCAGCATGTTATCAGTCACTGAGGATCTGTCACAAGTAAGAGGTGTCTCCACATTGAGCAAGGAAGGATCTTAGTCTCAGGTAAGGAGTACTCCAGCTTGCAGGTTCATTACAGGGTATGAGGTCTCTGTTGCTTCTTAGTCAGCCTGAAGTACAGCCTGGAGTCAAGTGTATCCATCACAGGTAGCCTCTGGACAACTGAAATAATTTTATAGATTCTCAGATACTAGGAGAGGTTTTCCAATATATAGATGGAGGCTAGGAACTTTGCTGTCAGATGGGGGGCTTTTAAAATAATCCTGCCAATGTACAAAAGGATCTTTTTAATGTCCTGCCCTGGTCCTCTGCCCTTCAGCTTCAGAAATGGCAGAGCCAAGTATAATTCCTCTTTCTTTCCAGTTTTGTTTTGTTATTTTTATTTTTTTTTCCTTCTTTTGTTGGTCTAATTACAGTATGAGGTTGTCTCTTCTGTCAGCAGGAAACATATGAGAAAAGGTTTGGAAAGTTGTATGCTAAAGCTCTGTACTCTCTTACAATCCCAGCAAGAGCTGGTTTCTAATCCTTTAAATATCAGGATTTCATTAAAGTTTTCTTTCCCTCTTCTAATTCTCAGTATGATTCAACACTGAATTGAGCATTAGGCTGTTTAAACAGTAAGACATTTAGACAGAGGAACTCCAGCTGTAGTGTAAATACTATTTAACAAGATATTTTTTAAAGAAATAGTCCTGGAAAAGTCATTATAGCTATTTTTTTGCCAGAAACTATAGGAATAAGAGAAAAATTCTTTGTGTGTCATTTATTATTGTCACTTTATAGGTCAGAGAATTATAAAAAGCTCTGAGTATTTTGCAATAGCAACTTTTTACTCAAAGCTCTTCTTTTTAAAATGCAGTGTCTGGATTTTAGCTGTTACAATACTTCAGTGCATTCTTTCAGTCACTTCAGCTGAGTTGCCTAAGGTTTTTTACAATTATGGGTGCCAAGAAGATTTTATAGCCAAATGTTAATGCTACCAGTTTTGCTTACTGTGTATATAAATCTTGTACCAGCATTGTGACTGTCAGTCAGAAAATAACTTTTATAAGTATGACTGCTAGATGGTTTATTTAATGTAACAGCTTCCAATCCACATAAAGTTAGTTAAAGTTCCTGCTATAACCTTTTGTGACAAACTTGCACAAAACTCACATAAATCCCATAAATATATACTACTTCTCATCAACATTAATTCTTTCTGCTGACATATAATCCATAGTAAATTTGCTGTAACCTATTGATAGACTCCATATGAGTCTATGAGGTTTTTTTACATAGGGTTAGATATTCTGAAACTCCCTAAAACACACATGGGAGAAAAACCTTGACTGTCCAGTGGTTTTAAGGTCAATATTGTCCTGTAACCTCCTGCTTTTTGTAACAAGGGACTCCAAAGGCCAACTAAACTCTGACTAAACTAAAATGCTACATGAGGTGCTTACTATATTTCTGAGATAATGTATCCAATGCATTTTAACAAATTTAAGAAGACATTTCATGCTCTCATTTCCACATAAATTCTCAGTGAAAGACCAGATTTTAAATGTGTATTAAAATTTCAGTTTGAGTACTTAGATGGTATGATACATTATTACTGGTTTTGCAGGGTTGTGCTCAGCCCTTATGTTTCTCAAAAGAAAAGAAAACCCTCTCATCTATATAACACACGAAAATAGAGCTGAGACAAATATCCTGTGTTCAAAATATGGTGGTAAAAAGCCAAAAGAAATGCAGTTGCACTGGTGCAACTGAAAATGACATGTGAAAACATTCCCATCAAAGCAGTACAAGCTTTTCATCAAATAAAAATTAATAAGACAAGATAATATATAAAATCACTATTCATTTTAATTTTCCTCACAATTTTACTCTCAGAAGACAGGAATTACCTTTAACAAGAAAGGCCAAAGCAGATAAAGGAGTATCTAAGGACAAAAGCCTAAGAAAAGTAGCTGCTGTAAAGTAATTATGATTATCAAAATTGATTTTATCATAATTTTCTAATATTTCCCAGCTTAGCCCAAAAATAAAATATGGTACATGAATTTAAAACCTGCAGTGGGAAATTATATAATTTAGTAAATCAGAGAGTTCTTAGGAAAAGAGGAAGGTTGTTGACAGGTGTTTTTAAAAAAACCCAGAACCCTCTTGAATATATGCCAAGTTTTCCAAGCATGATATCTTTACAGATGTGTGTAAGGATAGCATTATTATCTGAGGTTAAATCAGAACAAAGTCTTCTGTGCTTGTGTCATGCATGCTTCCCTTTCAGAATGTTAAATTACCTGGGCCAGTAGCTCAGTATGTGAGCCAGACAGACCCGGGGAGATTAGATATAAATTCCACCCCAGATATTAAAGTTTGGCTCCAGCTCAGCAACAGAAGATTCATTCTTTGTGTATCTACAGTGAAGAGATAGCTGCAAGTTCTTTTACAAAGTAAGAATACTTTTGACCTACGCATCTGTCCTATATCAAAGAATTACATGTAGTGAACTTCACATTGTCATTAAAATATGAGTTAAAAAACATGTTCTACAAGAACATCTTCTTGTTCAGGGTTATTTTGTACTGTAATTTCCTTCTTGCTTTTCCCATTATGTATTTTTAGCCCTTTCCCTACTCCTTCTTCAATTCCTTGTTTCCACCTCAGAAGAACAGTCAACTCCTGAGCAGCCAATAAGTTTACTCACAGAGATATTACAAGGTTAGTGCATCATACCTCTTGGTGATACTATGTGGGGGGAACTAAAAACATGAAGTTGCCAAGAATAATTCATGGAAGAGTCCATTGTTCAAGGTTGACTGTATAATTACAATGCAAGCCCAACTCACGTGCATTGCTATCCAGCCAAATCCTGAGAAATAATAAACTACCAAGAGTACCTATTTCCCACAAGGTTGGCTGCCCTTGCAACAAGGTGTCCTTGGGCAAACCTCCCTTTTGCTGATCCTGCTTTATCTATGACAGATCAGAGAGGTGGAAACCACACCCCAAGCAACCAACCTTACAACCACCACTAACCAACTCTGTATGAGGGGGCTGCTCAGCAGCAGTGGACCACAAGAATAGCATGGAATGCACACAGTGGACGCTCTCAGCCTTCTGCTCCACAAGTGCCTCTGGTGTGTTTTCTGATATCAGTAACTTATTTCAGTATGAAATCTGTAATAGTAAATGCAATTCGTTCTCAAAAAAACCTGAGTATATGATATGTTGCAAACATGGACTATATCTGATTTACATGTAACTGTTGCATGTAAGAAGTAAATGTATTTACCTATTATTAATGTAATTCATTAACCATAGGGAACATTAAAAGCAGGATGGCTACAGTTCTTAAAAGCATTATTTTTTTAAAAATTCAGTTTCATACACATTTCACTTTCTTATATATGTTACTGCTTTACTTAAAAAAAACGTTTGGATGTTTTACACTCAGTCAGCTTCCTTACCTCTCTCTTTAGCAATATTTTACTTTTTTCAATAGTTTATATGTCAAATGAGCTTATGTCAAAAGTCTACTCCTGCCTCTTTCCAGACTTGCAGTTATTTGCAGTACTCAACTTACTTTCTTTCTTGTACATCATTGCTAATGTTAAGACTTCTCCCCATTAAGTTGTGATTGCATTAACATGATCCCAGTGTTTCACAGCTCACAGTGATGTCTGCTCCTTTATGGCAGTCTAGTCTCTAAAACCAGTTATCCACTTGTCAGGACATGAAAGCACAAATATCAATTCTGGCAATCCATAGACTGGAAGGAAACCTATCCCAAGTCTTATTTACACTGCAACTGTTTACTGTCCACTTACAAGGTAAGGATACAACTAGTTAAAAAATTTACAGAGCCCCTATGGAATGTGGTTCACATTCCCTTGCAAGTAAATTCACTACACTGTTGACATTTTTTTTTTTTTTGTCCACTCCTACAAGTTTGTTTTAGCTGTAAATCTGCTTACAGTTCCACAGAGGGAAGGTCAAAAGTACCAAATTCTCTGACCATAAAGAAGAAACTTGAAATATTATGGGCCTAAACTGTGAATCACAAACTCAAACCAGAAGACACTAGAATCAGTCTAGGCTCATATCTTTGCAGGGAACAGGCTTCAATAACCCCAGGCCATGAAACATACTCTGTGCTTGAGGAGGGTAAAAGGACTACAGCTTCCCTGGCAACCTGACCTTCCATCCAAATCTCAGCTTTAAAGGCTCATTTTCACCACTTCATCAAAACAGAGTTATTAGGACATAAACAAATGGCACAGGATTCTTTGCAGCACCAATAAACACCTTCCAGGTTATCTACTTGTTGTTTTCAACCCTTGCCAATAAGGACTGCAGGAAACTGTAAAATTAATCTCCAAAATATACATTTGGTAAATTGTTTTAAGGAGACATAGGAGAGAAAGTGGACCAAAAAAGAACAAAAATAATTGAAAATATAATGGGAGAATTCCAACTTAGAAACACAATTCTGTTTTTTTTTTTCCCTAATGTTCAGAAATCTAGAAACTAAAATCTACATCAGGTCAATTTTGATCATCCAGCATGCTTAATTAGATTATTGTTATGTGTCTCTGACATTATCTGCATCTTAGAAGAATTTGTTTTGAGTACAGGATTTTTAATCCTATTACCTATGTGAAAATAATGAGTGAAACAAAAAATAACCTGGCTATAGATTTTCTGGTTTGCTGGACAGGTGACACAGCAGCACAATTTTTGTACCAAAAAATATCATACTGAGTACAGACATCACTAAATGAGGACCTCTCCTGGCTGTCAGATTGATAGAACTACAATGTGCCAAGGAATGAGGGACCCCCACCTTTGCAGTAGGCTAAGAGTAACTTCATATCCATGCCATTTCTCCAGGCACAGAGTAAACTGGAGCACAACATGAAAAAGCAGAGCTTTAGATCTGTTAGGTTTCAGACTGATTTGCAGGTTAAATGGACAAAAATGGTGGGAACCAAGTGAGCTCTGGGGAGAGAGCCATAATGTCACTTTCTGCTTTGGTGTTTTATGTCCTGATGATCCTTAGTCCAGAGGTTCACTTAAGCTTCAGGTATCTGTGAAGAGCTAGAAAAAAAATTGCAGCTCTCACTTAATGTTGAGAATGAAATATTTTGAGAAAGAAAAGATTAAAAAAAACAAAACATATTGAATAAGGTTTGCTAATAAAAAAAAGTGTCTTTTAATGCTTATGACTTCATCTGACTATATATAACAAGTGAAACTCAGGAAAGTGAAAACACATCTGTAAGATGGCAAGGATATTTTCTAGAACCATTATTCCTATTTTTTCACAAGAATAAGAAACCTTTCCTATGGTTCCCACTGACTTATTGCTCAGATATTGATCCATGAGATACAAAACCATTCTGACTGGTGTTAACAGAAGGATACATCTCCCCAAGCATAAATAAAAAGTTAGCTCCAAGTCCCAGGTAAATGCTAAATGTGCTTGGGACCCCTTATAGTCCTATAACAGGCAATAGGTACTTCTGGATATCAAATCAGATCAATTTATTCTAAGAAGTAATACTTAATACATGCCAGAATAAACATCCTTCGAAAGTGCCTGTTGACCACTATTAAGGGAGCGACTGCTTTAGATTTTAGGGTTAAATTTTAAAACGCCTAGAATTAGCTGACATAAATCTCACCCTACGTGCTTCCCTTTGTCATTGTATCTTTAGAGTTAGCAGAGTATTAAAAATTGATCAGGGGTCTTTTTTCAGTGCCAAAATACAGGACTTTTTGCTGACAGTTGCCAAATTGAATCTAGCCTGAGCCTAAGAAATACTGCAGGGCTGCAATGGAGGATCGCATGCAAATCATTCTTCCAGGCATAAAGACTAACAAACAGAAAACAGCAGAAGTACTGTTTTTTGCTAATCTTCAGGATGATTCATAAAAGTAATGAGAACATACTGAAAAAGACGAATATCATTAACCTGCTCTTAAAAGAAAGATAAATCTTATTTTACAACAAACATGCCAGCCAGAAGAGTAGTAGCATTCAAGCATAATAGCTGTCTTATTGAAGAAAGACTTAAGAAATCCAAATGAATTTCACAGTTCTTAACTACCTTCATTCTTCCTGCACTTTGAAGGAAAGTTATGTTTAGCGGTTTTCTCTGAAACAAAGGTGGTCAATACCTAACAAATGAACAGAACTACAATCTGAACAATATTACCACAGATTTTTTTTTGGCTGAATTACTTCTATCAACTGTCTGTTCAGCCTAAAGTTTAAATTGGCAGCACTCAAGGGCTCTCAGTGAATTTAGCACAGCTGATTACTTTCACGTCCAGCCATCCACAAATATCTCAACATGTTGAAAGTCACGGAAATTTGCTAAGAACAGGAACACTATGGAATTCATAGCTCCCCAGACAGCTGTAACAAAATGCAAGCAAGGGTCCTGACCCTGTGGATGCTCAGTTCATTAGGTTTATACAGGAAAATAAGTAGTTGAAGTATCAGCCCTTTGGCTAAACACTCCATATTCTAGCAGCTGGTGTGCTGTGACTGACATTCATTAAAATTGTTTATCACAATTTTCTTCTTTCTACTGCCATTTTCTTTATCTCTGACTATTATTTCTTCCCACAGCTTTCGAAAAGAACTCTTTGAGACCTGAAATTTCAGGTATGTTACCTAAACACAACTATAATGTGCTCAATGACATGATTCTTTAAACAGCATGGCACCACAAAATGTAAATAATTGTAGGTCATGATGAGTGCAACAATTATCAGAATCAACTCTGTCATGAGGATGGTAATGGGGATATAAAAATGGCATTCCAGCAGTAGCTTCTTTCTCCTAGCATCAACATTTGAGTAAGAGCACTCTTTTAAAAGTACATTAAAGGAAAATGCTAAAACCAGGTACACTGTGCTGTTTTATAACATTCATTCAGCAAGTTATTTAATCATGAGTAGGACTACTGATCTACTCTGTATAATGGAAATTATATGAGGTGCAATATTTAAAGCAGGGTGGCATTACTCTGTAAATCTGCCAGGAGAGTTGGTTAAATCTCTCAACAATCTTGTTGAGATTCTTCAACTTTATTGGCATATCTGTAACTAATAACAATGATCCCTGGTGTGGTTACGTTGGGCAATCAAGGATCTCCCAAACTACTCCTAGGCATGACTCAGAAGTAAGCATGTGCCAAGCACCATGTCTAAAAGGCAGTCTGAGTGTGACCACCCTGTCCTGGAAAGGGAGACAATTCAACAGTATAAATTACATCAAGCTGTGCTGCTGGCCTCAGGATGCTTGAAACATTTAGCTTACAATTATAGCCTGTGTGTCCAATAATGCTAAGGACTTCAAAGGTAATATATATACATATTTTTGTACATATATATATACATGTATATATGCATTACATTACAGTATAAAACATTATGTTCTAATATTATCTATTTTTATTGTATTATACTTATGCAATTATCATATATATTATATCTTTCAGATTGACTTGTTTTTTGTAATACAGTAAAATGCAATATTATAAAAATATTATAAAATATTATGTCATATTTGTTAGGTTATAGTCACATGAGAATAAAATGGTGTATTGGGTTTGCATGGCCAAGTTTTGGTAAGGGTGGCTCCTGTGAGAAGCTGTTAAAAGCTTCATGCACAGCAGAGCAAATCACTGGCAGTTCCAAAGATGGATGTGCCACTGGTCAAGGCTGGGCCAGTTAGAAATGGTGGTAATGCCTCTGTGATAACAGATTTAAGAAAAAGAAATAAAAAATTATCACATAGTTTTAATTGTGGCCAGAAAAGAGTTGGGTAAGAACATAAGAGGAGCAAGGTCAGTGGAGAGGAAGGGGCAGGAGGTGCCCCAGGCACTGAAGCTGAGATTCCCCTACAGCCCATGGTGCAGCCCATGGTGAGGCAGCTGTGCCCCTGCAGCCTGCAGAGATCCACAGGGATGCAGAGATTCACCTGCAGCCCGTGGGGGAGCCCCACACCAGAGCTGGTGGATGCCTGAGAGGAGGCTGTGACCCTGTGGGAGGCCCATGGAGAAGGAGGCACCCATGGGAGCAGCCTGTCCTGGAAGAACTGCAGCCTGTGGAAGAGTGACCCATGCTGCAGCAGTCTGGGGAGGACTGTTGCTCATGAGATGAAGTCACGTTGCTCCAAGGAACTGATGCCGTGAGCACTTCAGTAAGTCTGCTTTGACACTTACGAGATTTTTTTTTGACCTTGTATAAAGAAATTAAAATGTGGTTTAGGCAGCACGAATTGTGAGCACCTAATTTGAAAGACGAACATATTTTTGTCCCAGCACTGGCTAGCTTGTTCCTTTCTAAGAAAAAAAGACAATTTTAAATTTCATAGGCAGGACAGATCAAGGGGAAAAAAGAAAAAAAAAAAAAAAAAAAGAGAGAGAAAGAAGGAAAGAAGAAAGCAGAAGGAAAAGACTGTAATAAAAGAAAAATAAAAAAGCACCACTCAAAATCTCTCTAGTCACTTTGGAAATTTTAGGCCATTTCCTGCAAATTATATTTTCTGAAAAAGAAATGCAGTACTGCCCGTCCAGCCTGTCAACTGCTACAGACTTTCCAGAAGCACCACTCTCTAAAGTTGTCAGCAGTATATTTTACAAAGATATACAGTCAGCAAAGAAGCAGGTAGCACAGAGATAGCCTTTATTCAGAGAAAGTGGCACGCACAGCCCTTCTCCAAATTGTCAGACACTTACAGCTGTTCATCAGTAAACCACATTGTTAGCAATGAAACCATGGAAGAACAGGGTGTTGCAAATTTCCACACCAAGCCTGCAAAAGACATCGTGAGACTGGAGCATGGAAAGTAAGGCCTTTGGAGACTTCTACTCATCCAAACAATCACTGGACTACACCAACTTTAGAAGTAAATTATTGGAGTTGGAAGAATAAAAGAGACACTCCAGTTTCAGGGTTTCCCTACCACAACTCTGGGATTGAAGGTCCAGGCTTTAACATCATCACCATATGTCAGGCTGTCTCACATTTTGGTTGTTAAAATATAACCTATTATTTTTTTATTTGTTGTATAAACAGTAGCCAGGAAATTCTTTTAAAATTCTATTACTCATGCAGTATTTCCTTCTTAGATGTTTAAGAGACTTATTCTTAAACAGGCAGAGAATGGTTCTCCTGTTCATGATTTGTCTGTTTCGAGTAGTGCAAGTTTTACAGGTTTCTCTTTTTGACATCTGGGTCAGAGGAGTTGAATTCTGTATTGAGTAAGTGGTGAGTGCACTTTGGCCTGGAAATGCTCAGGCTACTGATTCACTAAATATATTCAGTCTAAGGAGATTATTAGGCCTCCAGTTTCAAATACTTATTTTTAAAAATAAATGAAAAAAAATATTTTTACAAAATCTGTTTACTGCAAAATACTTTTATTTGAAGACTTCTCTTATTTTTGGAAAGTAGAAAAACATCTAAAATAAAAGTCTCCTTTAGCATTAGTATATATTCAGACACAAGAAAAGCCTCTACCCTCCCTGTTTACCATGTACTATGGTAACCTAATTTTTCAATATTTTCACTCAAATAAATGAAGAATTACATATAAATCTTAAAAATTTTCAGCCCCTTCCTAGTCCTAAAGCATTAATAAAAACGTATTTTCCCCATAGCACAACAACTACTTACCTTTAGCTGTCAACTTAGTTTTATAATATCAATTGAAAAATTGCTATTCCTTAGAATATTATTTTTATTACAAGTGCAGATGTTAATTAGCATAATTAGGTAATAGTATAGTGATACTAGTCAAATATTTGTAGAAATCAGGCAGTGTTCCCTCAAATATGTCTGTTTTAAAACTTGCACCTTCTGTTTCTCTGAATTTTTCAGTGCTGATATAAGCAGTGCATAGGTTTTATTCTACTTTATTTTTTACCTAGAGGATTTTTAGACAATGACAGTATTTTTCACCAAGAACATGCACTGGTAGGAGAAAGGGCAATAGGTCCAGACTGAAAGAGGTTAGTTTTATGCCAGCTATAAGAAAGAAATTCTATACTGTAAGGGTGGTAAAGTACTGAAACATCATGCTCAAAAGATGTAAATGCCCCATTCCTGGAAGTGTTCAAGGCTGGATTGAATGGGGTTTTGAATAACCTGATTTAGTGGAAGGTGTCCCTGCCCATGGCAGAGGAGTTGGAACAAGGTGATCTGCAGCACCCCTCCCCACACAAACCATTCAATGATTTTATGAAGAGTAGGGCAGTGATCACAGAGAACATTCAGCTCTGCAACAGCATCACCAATTAGCAGAAAGTTAGGCAGCTCTGAAGAATGAAGTAGAAGGAGGTGTGTGTATGACAAGGGTACCCACAGCTGGAAGGGCCAGAGTCAAAGGGGCAGCTGAACCAGTGCTGTCTGCAGAAGTGGTGGTGAGGATGGACTGGGGAATCTCCAAAACAGCGATCTGGATTTGTCTCTGAGCAGCCTGGTTTGCCATTGCATCTGTGCCAAACTTGGAAGCTGGCCCTGCTTTGAATGGGGTTCAGATCAGACGATTTCCAGAGATCTCTTCTAACATAAATTGTTATGTTACTGTGACTTTAACAGGCATTGCCACCTAGTTGGCACGTGTATCCCAGAGTCAGATTCTAGGGGAAAAAGAGAAACAGAGCAGCAGTCTCAGGTTACCTGAATTTTTCACAGGTGTCTAGGGACCCACTGCTACTCATTCCTTCCACACCTGACTTCACATAATTCCCCACCTCTTCCTCATTCCACAACCTAGAAGTGTTTTTTTTCTATCCCTGACCATCTCCACTTCCTTATAGGAGCTTCAGGAAGCCTCCAGACGAAAAACCTCAATTTTGTTTATATTGTGGAGTTCAACCACTTGGGCTCATGTGCACAGTGGGTGCAGCCTTTGCCCTGTATGAATTATGAGTACAATGAAGGCTTCTAAGCTCCTAGGTTCAGATATCCTCCCTGGACACGTCCCAGCCTTTCACGAATTTTAATTCATTGGTTCTGTGGGAGAGAAAATTTGAACATTTTCTCAGCTTGTGTGAGAGAGAAAAGTTGAAAAACAGCATCTATATTTGTAAAGAAGTATGCAACTAATTTTTAAAGTTCCTTATTCTTCAGTACAGAAATACTGTTTCCTAATCCTGTGGTGGGATTTTTTTATCTAATTATCTTAATGATACAGAACAAGTAATATAAAACATGATTTGTTTTTTTCTTCTGGATTCAAATAAGAGCTAATCCAAGGAGTTTTTTCTGGGCTTCTTCTCCAGGCAACAAAAGGTCAGCAGGATGGGAACAGTGGGAAATTAGCACAGCTACTTCAGATTTTCACTATGTTATTCTGCATACAAATGGTCTTCTGACTCAGAGCCTGTTAAATATAATCAGATTTTAATATGACTTTGAAAATTTGATGAAGAGCAGGTACGGCTTGGACCTCAAAAAGACAATAGCTGTTGGAGGGGGAAAAAAACCAAGCAAACAGGAAACACATTTGGTGGCTTATTGGTTTGTCTCAAGATTTTGGCATTCTCTGCTGGTTCCAACAATGGTAGTCCCTGAGGATCAATCTGTTCTATGTTACAGTGTCTTATCCTTGCAGCTTGCTGACTAGGGACTTTTACCTGGTTTAAATGCCATAAGGGTGTATGGGCACAGGAGGAAAGGAAGGCAGTATATTTCAGAATAGCAAATGTCAGGGGTCTTGGACTTCAGCATCAATGCAGGTATGCCTACAAGGATTGATCTCATGTTCTGGTAAAGCCATTTAGGCAGGGGCCTTGATACATCTAAAAAATCTGAGTCATTTTACCTCTGTCTCGCACTTAATCTAAACCTTTTGATGACAATCCAGGACCCCTTTTTTCCCTAAGTAGCCACAGGATTCTACAGACATAGTTTTTCACAAAAACAGGATTTTCCCACATGACCATGCACGAACCTGACAAATTCGGTCAGACATGTAGACAGTTCTTTTCCTGTATTGGAATGAAGTTGGCTGAAATGAGAGAAAAATTATTGTAAGCAATCTAAAATGTACTGCTTGCTTATGACTAAAGGACATATGCAACTGTGGCACACTGCAAGTAGGTGCTACAATAATGTTTTTTTCCTTCACAGGAGGAAATGGAGTTCATGAAAGAGTTACAGTACATCCCTGTAGACTAAGACTTCTCCTGTAATCCATGTATTCATAGGATGGCACATTTGTGTGTGCTGTAATTTGCCATGATCTGTGCATTCAGAATGTTTTCTGTGTAGTGTCAATATTTCCATGGTCGAACACTACGCAATTTTGATAAGAGAACTGAGCCAGCTGTACTCAAACTTCAGATTCTTTGCTATTCTGCTCATCAGATTTTGTAGCTATAGACATTTTAAAATTTAAACTCACTTGCCCAAGTTTTGTGTTATAATCGTTTTGAAGGTTGAGGACCAAAAATCATGAGCAATATATTTTTGAAAATAATATCCTGTGTCAGGTGATAAAATGCTACTGAAAAGTAGCACTTGCTGAAATACTACTTGCTGAAAGAAGATATTCTTTTGCAGTAAGTTGGTGATGATTCATTATTTTACCAGAGCAACTGGAGTAGGGATTAGAATAATGAAATCAATGACAAAAGCTGTTCAGTTTACATATTTGTTTTGGCTTTTCATAATCAGCAGTGGAATAACATAACCCTGGGGTTAAGCCTGGTGCCAGAAGAGCTCTTGAAGTTTCCAGCTGATCACATTATACAAAATTACAACAGAGATTGTGAGTGATGCTTTCAAGAAGTATGGATCTATTTTTGAAAAATGGACACTTGATTAGCCTTGCTACAAGGCTACAAAAATAAAGAAATGTCCAGCTTTTCCTCAGGGTTCTGGCAGAGAGATCACGTATAGCTCACATAGACACCTTGGAGGAGCTCCCCCAAAAGCAGCTGCTGTTATTCCTAGAACATGACGTACTTTAGAAGCATTCATTTGGAAGATGGCAAGGAGAGAAAATGGTGTGTGCATGACTTCGAGGCACAATATGGAAGCTTTGCTCCCAAGTAGAATGAGCTGAGCTGTTCTAACTTCCTGAGATTTCAAGTCGTCAAAACTATTTTTAAAAAACTGCACTTACTGTGTTTCAAGTCAGCAACTTGCTCAGACATGACCCAGAATTCTTCCAAATAACATTTTCCTCTTATCTCTATATTATGAATAAATATGTTCTGATACATTGTAATGTACAAATACATACTGATTTAATAGAATTTTGTTATAGGCCAGTGGGACTACTGAACTGTTAGAAATGTGAGGAAAAGGGGTCTGTGTATAGAGGCAATACTGTTTTGCTTAGGGAATAAGGTAAGCATGATCATATATCAACAATCTGACTTCATGTATCAAAAGGCTGACTTCAATGGGGGCCAGTAGTTTTTGCTGGGAACATCAAAACATCAGAATGACCTAAATCTACTGTACTAAATGTACTAAAATCCAGATACTAAATCTGGTTCAGAACCTTATGAGACAAAACTTGATCTAGAGCATCTGTTTGCTATCCATCAAAGGCTATCCATTGAGATCATATTTTATCTTTTGTGAATACATCAATAGTTCTGACAGTCACAGAACCTCTTGGAAATAAGCTCCACAATTTAAAAGCCGTTTCATTGTCTTAGTGTGCATGTCTCCAGGATTTAAGGCATTTATAAGGTGCATAAATGGGTTTGTTGCTTGAGCTGCAACAAAGCTTGGGAACAATTGAATGCAGGTAAAGGAAATGCAACTTGCATTAGTGCCATGAAATTTAGGTTCTTGTAATGTGAACAAAGAGCCTGCAGTTCTCTTTTCGTGGATTGTGATGAGTTTGAGGAAAATCGCTTGACAAATAATCTTAGTGCATGGCTCAACAGTTACTGCAGATTTAGCATGACGAGAATTATTTTAAGCTAAGAAAGCAATACTTTAAATTGTGCTTTAGATGATTTTTATTTAAACAAGAATTTCCACTTTCTGAAATTATATGTAGGTTTTGGAATATGTTTATGGCCAAATTGATTCGCAATGCCTTGTTGGCTTTCCACGTCTATAGTTTTAAAATGTTTGGGGGGATGGACAATGGGGAAGGGAAATCAAAGGTCTCAGACTTGGCTACCATAATCTTTCCTTCTGCCATTGACAAGAAGGAGGTGATGTGGTGAGCCTTGTCTATAGTCTGGTTTGATCACAGAGGACAAAAAACATCTGTGTTACCCTAGGAGGCCTTTGGTGAGAGTCCAGTAACAGATTCATGGCCAGATGCCTTACTTACTTTGCAGACCATGACTAATGAACAGCCATAGAGACATTAACCTTCAGCCTCAATGGGTTCAACTTTTCCCAGTCAGCTGGAGTCACAACCAAAGACTTTGTTTGCACTACATATTTGATGACATTCAAAGGCTGACTTACTTTCTGTTTACTAAGAAACATGGATCAGAGAAGACCACTGAATGTACAGAAAGATAAAAGCTGTGATGATGTATTGCAGAGTGGTCATTAGTTCCTAAAACAGACAGGAAGATGGCTCAGATTGGAAATTAATGCTTTTCTGAATGCTCACACTTAGTAGCCCTGTTCATGCGAGGAAATTAAAAAGCACCAGGGAGTGTTCCCCATCACTGGATCTGAAATCTGTACTTAGTTGTCCTGGTACAGCTTTAGCTTAATCTAATTAGCAGCTTCAGAAGAAATTCCTGGGCATAGTTTGTCAGCTAGCAGACACCAGAAATCACTTGTGATATCAGTCTAGATGTATCCATTGTATTTGGCAGGGTAGGACTGTTCAATTTTGTTTCATAGGACAAACAAGGTAATTTCATACCTCAGTACCAGAGAGAAATCAAAGATAAATGCAGTTTTCTAATACAGATGGAGTTTTCCCCATATCAGCTTGTGACCTGTACATAACAGACTCTTAAAGCCTTACAAAGAAAGGAAAATTCTAGAGGTATCAGGTAATTTTTTTAAATGCTTGATAGAGATTCAACCTACTCTGAAGTTGGCACCTGGTGACTGCCTGCCTGGCTAACACCTGCCTGTACTGAGTAGAGTTTCACTGACTAAGGGGAACATAAAGATCTACATACAGACACCTATATTTCAGTATTCATGATCCGGATCTAAATCCTGTCCTCCTGTCTTCTACAACTTGATGACACCCTTATGGTCATTTTCCTCTGACCTATGTTCATCTTTGCCTTAAGTGCTCTCCATTGCTGTAAGTGCTGAGAGGAGTCCAAACCTCCAAGCTTCTCTGCTTGAACATGACACACTGCCATCTTTTGAAGAAATTCCTAAACAGTTTTAATTTTCTTAACAGATAAGCATGTTAACTCTCTTATCCACATCCTTAGCACAGCAAGACTCAAGAATGTGCAGTGACTGTTCAAAATGTCTGGTTTTCTAAATAAACAGTAGAGTAAAATGGTTGAAAATACACTTTTGCAAGGGAGATTATTTGAGAGATCAACTTTATTAAAGGCTAATGTACATAATTTTTGTGTCACCACTGAATTTTTTTAAAAAAGGGGGAGGGGGGTAGTTAAGTTATAAGGAACAGAACAGCAAAATGTCTAGTTTGTGGTGCAGGTGGAAAGAACTCCTATTTCATACTTTCCACATACAGCACAGACTGTAATGCAAATGGAGCAATATTATCCTGGAATGGTGAAAGGAATTCCATGGGAAATATAAATTCACAAGGCATTTTACCTGAGGACAAACTCCTAATCTTCTCCACTGATACAAATTGTTCTCACTTGTACTGTGTCATCTGAGGCATTTAATCTGCATTTCCAGAACTTTTCTCAGAGGAAGTCCTGAACTATACTTCAAAATATAAAACAAAACAGCCCTGAAATGTATAATCTGTCTGTAAAGCTAATGAAAGTATTTTCCTTAACATGACTGCCATAAAACATTAAAGGCTCTTCATTTGTCTAACCTTCTATGCAAGACGCTTCCCAGATGTGTTGCTCCACAGGGAGTTCAAAGCCTCTGAAGTGCAAATAAAATGTAAATTCAGTGAAGTGAGTAGTCACACATTTCTTTTATTAGGTGAAAATTAGCCCGTTTAGGTATAATATATCCTTTGTTTCTTTCAGGTTTTGAACCAGCAGTATTTTCATCCAATGTCAGCAACAGCAACTTAAACCTGCAGTTAATCCATACACAGTTTAAAACACGATTTTCTAGAACAATTTTCCCTAGTACCATAATATCCCTGTGTACCAGTCCTGAGGAAATGTATCATCTTTACAGGTGAAAAGCATCTTTATTATTACTGGCTAATTTTCACCCAATTCTCAGCTCCTGAAAGATAGTACTTCTTCTGCTTGCTTTCATACTATGATCAGGAAAAAATAAGTATGTGTGAGACCTCTGAGCTGCATACATTCAAGGTGGAAGTAGACTGTTTACCTAATTGTTGACAATTTACCTTATAATAGTGGTTAAATCTAAATCTGGGTGTAGAATTCATAGACATATATTATGAATTTACGAAAATGTAAATGTGTACATATTAAATATTAAGATAGAAAACCGTGCACATTTGTGGCGGGTCAATCCTGGCTGGATGCCAGGTTCCCACCAAAGCTTCTCTATCCTCCCACTTCAGCTGAGCAGAGGAGATTAAATATAACAAAAGGATCATGGATTGATGAGATAAGGGCAGGAAGTGATCACCCATCAATTTCTGTCATGGGCAAAACAGACTGAACTTGGGGAAATTAGTTTGAATTTACAACCAACCTAATCAGAATGGGGTATATGAGAAACAAAACCAAATCTTCTTCTTAGGCTCAACGGTACACCCAATTTCCCTAGCTCCTAACTGCTCCTGACTCCTAATAGGGAGGGCTGTTCCCACTCTTCACCTGCTCCAGAATGGGGTCATTTCCTTGGGAGACAGTCCTTCTGAACTTGTACAAATTGGGTCCTTCCGACAGGCCCCCACAGGGTCACATGTCCTTCCAGGAAACTTGCTTCAGGGTCAGTTTTTCTCTCCACAGTGCCACAGGTCTTCCAGAAGTCTCCTCCAGCATGGTCTTCCCATGGGATCATAGCCTCCTCTGGCTGCATCCACCTGCTCTGGTGTGGGCTCCCCCAGGGTCTGCAGGTGGATCTCAGAGCCAGCATGGCCCTCCATGGGCTCCAGGGAATCTCTGCTCTAGTCCCTGGAACACCTCCTCCCCCTCCTTCTCCGGTGACCTTGGTCCTCACATATTCTCACTCCTCTCTTTGACTGAAGTTGCTCAGAGTTTTTTCTCTTCCTTCCTACATCTGTTATCCCAGAGGTGCTACCACTGCTGCTGATGGGCTCAGCCTTGGCCAGATGTGGGTCCATCCTGGCATTGGCTCTGTTGACATGGGGAAATATTTTGGCAGCTTCTCACAGAAGCCACCCCTGTATCTCCCCTGCTATCAAAATGTGGCAATGCAAACCCAATATACAATTTTATTTTTTCATAAACTCTTCTGTCTCTGTGAATAAAAATGCACATGATCTTTAATTTTTATATTTAATCTTTCTTTGTCGTCTTTTTTTTTTTTTTTTGCTTTTCAGTCTCCTGGAAGTATTTATAAGGTTTTAAACATGACAGAAGGCCCATTGGCTACAGCCATCACATCTATGAAGAAGATGCATTTCATTAGGGACTGCTGCAGCATTCTGGCAAGTTCTTCTTCTGGCAATCTATTTCCAAGTCTTATGGTCTGTATAGCTGCTTATGTAGGACCTGATTTTGACTAATCATACAACTATAAGCTAATAGTAATTCCACTAAAGGAAATGAGTTGAAAGACATCTTTTATAGTTTTACTTAAAACAGTAGATACTAAAAAAAATTAAATATACACTCAGACAAGAGAATGAGTACTGTTCAGTCTTTTAAGTGTTTAGAACCTTGGGACATGATTTACCACAAGCATGGTTGCTGCTGGAGGTTTGTGTTCTTACACAGTTGCATGATATGGCTCTCTACTTTTGCATCAGAAATGTGCTGAAGTATAAATGCTCTACCTGCCCTGCCCAGGTCAACGTGACATTTGCCAGTGGTGGTGTGCATACTCTCTCAAAAGATGCAGGGTCAGGTCCTTGGGTCTAAGTTTGGACAGTTTGGACATTTTCTTCTGCCACAAAGTTGCATCAATCAAATTAAACTCAGCAACTGCAACTTAGTAAAGAACCTGAGGTTATTCCTGTGTATAATGTTATGCCAAAGGGTCAGTGCATCCTCAGTATTATTTAGTTATCACATATGTCACTTCTGGATTGCCAAAGAGACTCTCTATGCAAAAAAGAGCATACCCTTATGTTACAGCTTTGTCACATTAATCCACTGTTCATATGGAGAATTTATTATTTACAGAGAGAAAAATGCCTTCTGCACATGAATACTTGAAACAGCAGTTTCAAAACATAGCTCAGCTTTAATATTCATTATACATACATGCAACTAAAGGTTAAAAAATCCCTATACTTGATATATGCTGAAAAAAATTGCTGCTGTTGGCTTTTGGCTTTCATTCACCTTTGATCATGAATTAAAACAGAGAAATTTGAGGACAGTAGTTCAGCGGTCCTAACACCAATCTCCCACTTTGAATGAGCTTTTAACTTTCCTGTTTCTGACCAAAAACCAGGATGATGTTATGCCCTGTGGACAACATTTTTAACATCAATACTCTTTTAATAATTCATGTTAAAAATATGGACAGTCAGACCTTCTTTTTATTTTTCTCAACAACCAGATTTCAAGAGCTCTCAGTGTTGTTACTTTTGCTGTCACAATGAGGGACGAGTGCAGTGTGGAAGGACCAGCCTCCTCAGGCAGAGTTTTTTAGCCTCTCCTTCCCATTAACTAACTGTGTGGTCTGTGGAAGAGCAAGAGCGTAGGAAGCCATGAGGGTGGCCCAAAGACAGGGAGCAAACAGCAGGAGGACTCTCAGTGACTCTCCAATGTTTTCTTCATAAAAAAAATAAGGTATCTGGAAAAAATAATCATTTTGGTCAAAATCCTGGGGTTTTTTTTCCCTGGGTTTTGATGATACATTTTCAAACAGCAGGAGCTGAAAGCGATATCAGCAGGTTCAGCAACGAGGACAAAAACAATACTGATGTGTCATTGTATTGCTGGCTGCAGTCTAAGCTTCCTCATGCCAGCAAGCCCTTCATTCCTCCTACTGCTTCTCCCTTCACAGACACTTCATAGCAATCCCAGTGCTTTTGCCCTTCTCCCCTTCTCCTGCTTCTATGCCTGTCACCCTCATCACTGTCTTTCTCAACTGTGCTCCCAGTTAGCTCACTGCTGCTTAAGTATAAGGCCAATAGATTAGAAAAAAAGTAGCTGATGCACTGTTTTTCTACCCCAAGTCATAAGGCAACCAAATAATAGTAAAATATTACATGCATCCTGGGTTTCCTTTGTGATTTCCCTGAACCACCATGCCTGGAAAAAAAACCAATTTTTGCAAACACTGCCTTCTTTACTGACCAGAAAGCGCACAGAGTAACAGCTCAAGCCTTCCTAGTTATTAGATCAAGAACACACCTTTCAAATATAAATTCTCCTTCACTTGTTGTTTTATGTTCTGTACAAACAATGTAAGCTGCATAAAGGATTATGCTTCCATTACAGGTATATAAAGAATTTAACTAAATGTTGTCATAACTCAGAAGCAGGACACTATTTAGGAATAGAAATAGGAAGGATAGTTGCCTGTAGGCTGTGATGGTGAACTGTCAGAGATATAAGTATATTTAATGTGCAAAAGAAGAAATTTCAGTCTTTTCTGTGACTGAGATCACTCAGCCCAGCTGAGTGTTTATATGTTTATATTTATAACATATAAATAGCAATAAAGAAAAATATGTGGAAAAGTGCCTGCTTAGGATGCTTTTCAGGCATACACGAAAATGGCAAGACATTTTTAAAGTTTGAGGAATTAATGCCAGTTATAGAAGATATCAGGACAAAAAGCTAAAGTCCTTAAATTCTCGTTACAATAAAAGCTAGAGTGGACACTCCAGTCCTTTCTAAGCCCATGCCCTCTGACCCTTTGGGTTGAAGACAGAGATGCCTTGACTGGGGAGGCATGTTAACTCAAAGACAAGCAAAATTGATGCCCCAGCGAATTTTTTTTGTAGAAAGACAGAAGCTAGATTTGAGAGACTCCCTTGGCTAAGAACTGGCAGTTCAGACCTATATGAATTAGAGAAAAATCATTCCACAAGTTACGAGTTTATAGAAAAAATTTCCATATTACATAATATTTGCAATTTGAATGATTCATCTGGCCTTGAAGCCTCTGCAAAATCATTAATCTGTAAAGGGCTTAATTAAAGTGCTGAAGAGACCTTTGTGATTTTCATACAGTCCCTAATACTAGGCACACATAAATGTGTGTGCGTGCCCTTAAGGGTCCAACCCTTTAAAGGAGGGACATTTAAATTTTTTATAAGCTCTGGAAATATATCCCTTTGATAAGATGGATAGAAGACATTTTTTAAACTAACTGTTCTTGTTGCTGTTTACTCCATGCACCTCTCCTTGTACCCATACTTTTTTGTGCTCCATATCTTACCCAAGAGCTACACTGCTTTCTGCCCTACAATCAGTTGTTTCATTTGTTTGTAGTGTGCTCCCTGCATCTGTTGCTGGTAGCTCCACAGGTTCTGTTAGTTCCACTATCAGTTTACATTGAGGTAATGGAAAGTGTCTGTGCCCATAAGCCTTTCAATGACAGTCGTAAATCATGACTCGAGCTCTCCAGAACACCTGCCTGTACGTCTGGGTTAATCCCTCTCTGATTGCAGATCTAGCTTCTTAAACCAAAATGTTTCATAGTGCCAGCAGAACCTACCTGCAGCCAGAGTTGTACACAGAGCAGAGATAATTAGAATTACTTGCAAGTGAGTGCATCTGTCATTCTCCACAGTGTTACTTCAGTCACTCATTTTACATAACAAACCCAGTTTTCCCCCCAAATTTATGATCTTCTTATATGACATTAATAGATTCACAAGAGAACATAGAATGGGAAACTCTGCAATGCATGTCTGTCTACCTAATCACTTAGAATTCATCAGGGATCAATATATGTAGCAGCCTTGGAAAGATGTACAGGATTTAGAGGAAAAGTTTCACTTCTTCTTGACTGAAGACAGGTTAGACATTAGAAGAGCATTTTATGATTTTGGATAAAACTTGCAATCCATGATAATGTGTTGTTTGGCCATTTCATGAATTGCAAATGCTTTCCAATTGTTCTAGAATTATGGAAATAACCTTCTAAAAACCCAAATGAGCAAGAAAAATAAAACACAAAAATACCTTAGAAAAGAAATAGCAGGAAAAAAAAAAAAAAACCAAAAACACCCAAACAACAACACACACACACACAAAAAACCCCACCTGTTATCTATGGAGATGCAAGAGAAAAAGTAAAAGCACAAAGTGAATTAAAAAGGGACAAGTTTATCTAAAAAACTACTCAGAGACACTCATGAAAGGATTAACTTTTTATGAGAAGTAGTGTTGTGTGAACAGGTGATATACAAATTCCAAGACCAAAAACTACTGAAAATTATACACAGGACCTCTGACCTTGCACCTTCAGTGATTTGTTCAGTCAACGTTTCTTGGTGCTCCACTGGCATCAGTACAGTTTGGGTAGGCATCCAGGTCTCACCCTTGTGCAGGAAAAATGAAGTGAGCAAAGTCAGCTGTACGAAACAGGAGTTTTGAATGAGTGGAAAACTTGCTTCTTTCACATTCGTCCTTTCCTCTCCTAACAAGAATGTTAAAGTGCTATACAAATACCACTCTATCATATTCTGAAGTACCCATTTGTATTATGAGAGTGACAGAATAAAAGGTAAAGCTGATTGCAATATGTAACACCTTCTGCTGAATTTCTTTTATAAAAAAGCAAAACCTTCCTGTAAACATGATAAGAATGTAGCTGTTCTTTTGTCTTCAGCAAAGAAAATATCTAAATTTCTTTTTTGTGTCTAAAACCACAACTATTTGATAGTCTTTTGAGAT